>JABXES010006100.1:0-83495 GCA_013375695.1 Dictyostelium brefeldianum
ATCTATATTATTTTAATAATTGTATTAGAAGCGCTCATATTTATTTTTTATATAAATTTCATTTTAAATTGGTTACATACCAAATATCATTTTGTTTAATTAATTTATTATTATTATTTTTCTTTAATTTCAATTGTATTTATAAATCTTATTTTTTAAATTTTTGCTGATTAACATTATCCTTTTTTTTATTTGTTTGATTAAATTTATTTTTGTAATTATTTAATATAATGATGATTTGATAAATATTGTTTTCTAAATTTAGAGAAACTATTTTTTTAAAATTGAATAATAATTAAAATTATAAAAAAAGCGTTTATTTTTATTACTTGTTGTCTCGCTATACTTTTACATTGCTGGAAATTTAAAATTAACTTTTTTCTTTTTTTTTTTTAAACATTAAAAAATTAAATTGATTTAATTTGATTTAAAATTTGTTGTTGTTATACATTACAAATTACAAATTATTTTGTTTTTAAGTATTGTTTTAATTAATTAATACTTGTATTTATTAATTTTCGAAAAATATAAAATACAAGTAAGATAATATTTTGTGTGTGTATGTATTTGTATGTGTTTTTATACTAGTGTATATTTGATATAATTTATCTAATCAGATTTTAAATCACACACTAAACAAAAAAAATAAAAAATTTAAAAGATATTATCGCCACAAGAAAAATTAATAATAAATTTTTACACACAAAAAAAAAAATAAACAATCTGGTTTTTGATCATTTTTTTGAGTATAAGGTAATTAGAATTCTATTGATGTTACAAATGAATTTTATTTTATTTTAATTTTTTATTTTTTCGAATAATTAGGTAAAATGTTTCTGATTTCATAAAAATATCTCAAAATTCAGAATTTTTAAATTTTGGCCAAAATATGTTGTTTTTTTTTTTGAAATGTTATGATAGTAGTACAACAAAATTGTATATAAGAAGATGAATATAATAAATTTAATTTTATTTATAAGTTTATATATTGGATATACAAATTCATCATGTAATATTGTAGTTAATACAATATCTGAAGTAAATCCATTTGATAGTTATGTACCGGTTGCTATGACAGGTCAATTTTGTACAAGTAATTCAACCGATGTACAAATTATATTTTGGGCAGGTGATGCAAGTTTTAATTGTTATAATGTAAATATTAGTGTTTCTCAAGATTATTTGACATGTAATATTGGATCACCATCATCAACATTATCATTTGATATCAATAGTTTTCAAAGTGTATATATAAATTTCCCAAATACAACAATAACAACGCCACCACCAACCAACAACCAAACTGAATTACTTGTAATGTCAAATTATTTATATACATATGCAAATTGTCCATCTGGATGCACAGAAAATGGTGTATGTGATATTGGTATGACATGTAGATGTAATGAAGGATATGCATCATTTGATTGTAGCCAAAATGTAAAAAATGAAACATTGGCATCACCAATTGGAGTTCAATATGATAATGTAATTAATACATTAAGAATGTATACAGAAGATGATAGCTTTGATATTCAATTATCACATTTAATTGCAACATCACCTGCATTTGATGAATTTAAATATTTTCAAAAACAAGTTGATTCAATGAAAGTAGTTTCAAATTCAACAGATTCAACTGGTATTTCATTTTCTACAAATGGTACAAAACCAACTGATTGGTTATCAACTTTAAATTTCAATGTCGGATTTACAAGTACCCCCTCACCATCATTATCATATTCAAATTATCAAGGTACATATTCACCAGTTTCATCTTCATCTGCTTCAATTGAAATTTCACCATGTTTTAATGTTTCAAATATGCCAAATGATTTTAGTAATAGTACTGGTTATGGTAGATATTCAGTTATATTGGAAATTAGAAATGCACTAAATGTGTTAGCATACGATGTAACAACATCACAATCAGATTCTTCAAATGCAGTTTCATTAACTGTTAAAAAAACAAATTCCCTTTTATTAATTACACTATCAGATATTTACTTTTTCAATGCAACTAAAGTATCAAATCATTCATATATTGAAATATTATCATTATCAGAATCACAAGAATTGGTTGGATATTCAGCTACATCAGTATACATTGGTATTATATTTCAACAATCATATACATTAGATGATGAACCTTCATCAGGTATTTACAATATACGATTAAATGTTAATGTATATACTACAGCAGAATCTAAATTACCATATCCAATTTGGAAAATCATTTTAATTGTATTTGCCTCGTTGTTTTTCATTACAATTTTAGTTATTGGTTGCCGAATTTATTTAAAATCAAGAGGACGTAATAGTTATGAACAACATCATCATCTTAGTAAATTTGATGAATCTAAATATTTATTAAAATAATAATAATAATAAAAAGTGTAATAAATTATTTGTAAATTGACTAAAAAAAAAAACAAAAGGATAAAGACTAATATATTTTTTATTATTGATGATGTTGTGTTTAATATATTGAAATAGAAACACATTTTTACAAATATAAAAAAAATTAATTTAAATATATTTGGTATAAATAAATTTATAAGTTATTTATGTTGTTTGATTTGAAGTTGAACCAATTCCACATTTTATAATATAGAATATTATTAAATTATTATCCGAATTTTTGAATTTTTTTTTTTAACCACTATTTGTGGCATAATTAAGTGCCAGTTATTTTTTTTTAATGAAATCAATTCAAGCATAGATACTAATATACCCAAAAAATATAAAAATAATAAAATTGATTTATCTTTCAATAATTTTATACCTTTTTTTAAAAAGTAATGATGTTTATTTAGTTATTAGGATAGTTTCAGTTTCAGAAACCATTTTACAATTAAATCAGAACAACAATTATAATTATTTTGAATCTATTAATATTATTGCATTTGTTTTTTTAAAAATTGATTCTTGTTCTTTTGGAATTGTAGTTGTTTGAGGTTATTGTACATGTATGTGTATGTATGTATGTATGTATGTATGTATGTATAAGAGTTGTATATGATGGCGTGGTTTCGTGGTGGTATGTTTGTAAATAACTATTTAAATATTCTGCCTGAAATAAATTTACTTTGACCAGGTTCTGTATGAAAGTCCCAAGAAAAATAATCCTCTATCATTTGTTTGTCATTTTGATTTTCAACATCTAGTTTTTTCCAATTGTAATATGTTGTATCCTCACAATCCAACATTTCAAATGGTATACTATCACCACGAAACACCCAAACACCAGAAATTCTTAAACTTTCAAAATCATGTGATGATGATTCTCCTTCTCTTTCAACACCAAATATAATAACACTACCAAATGCGTACTAATGATATTATGATAATTATTTAGTATGAATCTTCACTACACAAACACACACACACAAAATACTATGTAATATAGTTACCTTTTTTACATCACATATTCTTTGAAACCATCCAGAAATTAAACCAGCAGCTTTGAATATTTTATCTAATTCATGATTATATTGAAAATCACATACATATATTGAGTAACCATCTTTATCAAAGCTATCAAAAAAACATTTGATTGATCTTGATTCTGTTTCATTTGAGTAGATATGTTTAAATTCCTCTAAATTAAATGATGATGGTGGTAATTCATCGAGTGGATTCTTAAATATTTGTATTTGTGTACATTAATATATTATTACACTTCACAATGTATCATATTGAATGAATGTAAATAATAATTCACTTACTCTTGGCATTTGTCTTTATTTATAAACTAAATATACATTTAATTATTACATCCAACACATAAAAAAAAAAAAATCAAAAAAAATTGTTTAAAGTGAGTGTTTTATTGAGGTTTTATAAATTATTTGTAAATTTGCTGTTCTAAAAAAAAAGAAACAAAGATATTTTATATATTGATATATTATGATGAATGAATATGATGGTTGTGAGATTATAACCAATTTCTTCAACATTCATTATGAATCAGCTGATTCGTTTTGAAAATGCAATTATTGCGATTGTTGGTGATTGACTGCACAACCATATAGTTGAGTATGGTAATTACAATTTGTTATTGGAACTTTGGTAATTTTTTATCAGTAAACAAAGTACTAGTTGGTTTAATTAATGAATTTGCAGAATTAAATGTAAATGATTCTTGAATTTAATTTATATTGTATATTACAATCTAATCTACTCTATTAATTTCTAAACAATAGAATTAAATTGACCTATTATATTAATGGGTCTTCTGGACACAAACCACCTAAACAATTATGAGATAATAAATTAATTCATTTGATATAACTCCAAATTTATTCCTTCTTCTATATTCTTGGTATAATTATAATTATAATTATAATAATATAATCAAATGATAATATCTGGTTTAATATATTTTGAGTATTCTTCAATTGAATATTTGTAATATAAACTGACATTTGATGATTCACATTAATCAATTGATTCTTTATATTTTATAATCTTATATATATATATAAATAACAAATAAAACAAATAAAACATATAAAATTTAAAAAAAACAAATATGTATATCAACCACAAATATAAAAAAATTATGATAAAAAAATGGCATTTTTTCATTTTTTTATTAATTTTTATAATTAAAAAACGAAAATGATCGATAAAGATAATAAAAATGAAATAACTTTTTGGAAAGTTATTCATAACAAATTTTTATTTAAAACAATATTTAATTTTATTCATTCAACTGAATGGGTGGTTTATACAGAAACAATTCAAATTCGTTTTGATAACAGAATGAAATTTAAAAATACCAAAGAATTAGGTTTAATGGCTGAACATCGTCAATTTCAATTATTAAAATGTAAATTAGAAAATAATGAATATATTAAAATTGATAAAAGAGGAATTGCTAAATTATTTAGTGCAATTTCATCAACAACAGAATCATCAACACTTTATCAAGATATCATTTTATTATTATTAAATAAAAAAAGAAACCAATTTGAAATATGTGATCTAACTAAAATGGCAATTAGATGTAATAGTTTATTGGTATTCAATATTTTAATTGGTGAACCTTGGAATA
This sequence comes from Dictyostelium brefeldianum, assembly GCA_013375695.1. Taxonomy (NCBI): domain Eukaryota; phylum Evosea; class Eumycetozoa; order Dictyosteliales; family Dictyosteliaceae; genus Dictyostelium; species Dictyostelium brefeldianum. The sequence continues at coordinate 5,060 of JABXES010006100.1, forward strand.
TGAAAGTTTATCCATCAACGTTAGAATTTGCAATTCAATATTGTAATGTTGAAACTGTAAAAACATTAATTGATTTACAAATAAAATCATATGGTGGTGAATTAGTTGACGACAATTTAAAAAAGAAATCAATTCAAATAGCTTCAAATAATCAAAATCATAGAGAAGAAATGATTGAATTTATATTATCAAATTGTAAATTATGTCCAACTTTAAAAGAACAACCAAGTAAAATTCAATTTCAATCGTTTCAATCATTAAAATCTGTTGAATTAAAGAATAAAATATTAGATTGGGATATGGTATTACAAAATAAAGATCAAACAATACAAGATGAAACTGATATTAAATATGAATCGCTTGGATTACCATTTGATGAATTATTATTATTGTATAAAATTGATAAGATTTCAAATTCAAAGGTAATCAAAATGAAAAAAGAATTTAAAAAAATAAAGAATAACAACACTGATGGATTTAACAAATCAAAAGAATTTCAAAAGAAATTAATTTTAAAGAAAGATTTATCAATATCATATTTTGATTATATGGTATATCATAAAGAAACAATCAACGAGTCACACAGCAACAGAGACTATATTTCAGAAAATGATGGTTCAGATAAATCAAATCTAATCAATTTATATAGATATGTTGATGAATTAAATCTATTAAGTGTTCATCTGTTAGAATATATTGAAAAGCTCATTAAAGAAGTACCAATCAACTGTATACAAATTTTAAATAATATTGAAAAAAGACAAGATTCAAAATATCCCGTATTTGTAATCAATGATAAATCAACAATTGAATGGCTTTCAAAAAATAATAATCCAATTATAAATTCACTATTAAAATTTCTTAAAGGTAAAATTGAATTTGGTTCATTGGAATTATACATACTCGCAATTAGTTTATTTGATAAAAAGACAGACCTATTTTTCAACAAAGAATCAAGTCTTGCATCATTATTTTTAAATTCAATTAAATCATATGACATTGATCAATTAAAAACCATTCAATCACTTGGTATAAAGTTAACTGGTATCAAAGATAAAGTAAACTATGTTCACCAAGATGTTCAACAAGAGGAAGAAGAAAGAATTATAAAACTTGTTCAATATTTAAATGAAAATGACTATTTAAATTATTCAATGGATTGTTTTTATAGTTTATTTGAAAGAATATCAAATGTTGAATGCTCAAGAGAAATTAAATTATCATTAAATGTATTTTCAAATAAAGAAATAACAAATTTAATGATTGAATCAATTTTAGAATCAAAATTTAAATTATTGGGATTTTTATTATCAAATTATAATTATCCATTTACATTATCAATTGAACAAGTAGAATTGATTAGAGAACAACCAAAAATCATTTTCAATCTCTTTCTTGATGTATATCATTGTAAAGAACATATAAAACCAGATGAAATCATTTATATTATTCAAAACTTGATTTCAAATACCAATTCCACAAATAAATTGTCATCATCTCAAATTGTGATTTTAAATTATTTAATTGTAATTTTAATTAAAATTAAATCAACTACAATTAAACAAGTAATGTCAGTATATCAATTAATCAACGAGAAATCAATTCAAATTGAACATGGGTTTTATCATTTATTTTATTTACTATTTATTAGAAATCCAAAATTGTTAAAATATATATTATCAGTACCAAAAATTATAGGATTGATTCACATTGGTGGTGATGGAGAACATTATGATTGTCAATTTGAAGGTCGTGGTGATTCTGGTAGTGATAACGTTTTAAATTTTTTAAAACCAGATTTATTCACATATGAATTTATTTTTTCAAGTTCATTTGATGAAATTTTAAATCAGTTGATATATCTACTTTCAATTTCAAAAGAAGCTATTGAAGAACATAGTAGAAATTATGTAGAATACAATGATTTACTTTGTTTCAATTTATCATATTTCATTGATATTCAAAGGATAGATTTATTTTTCAAATTTTATCAACAACACATTCAACCAGAATTACATTTATCAAATGCAAGTGAAAATTATCAACCAATAGATTCATCATTTCCAATAATTACATATCAAATTGATTCACCTTCAACTACAATAATATCAACTGGTTCTTATTTTTTAAATAATCAATCAACATTAAATGAATTATATGAAAATCAACCACCTCCACAACCAATATCAAAACAATCATTTCAAAAACTTGTCAATGGTAATTATGATTTCAAACCAACAAAATCAATTTATTCATTTTCATTTGAATCAACAAGAGAGACAGGTGTATCGTTATTATATAATGTATTGAAAACATTTACCATTGACCAAGTTGAAAAGTTAATTGAACTAAATTTCTTTGTATATCAATTTCAATATCAAATACTATTAGAATCAATTTCAATTTGTAGATTTGATATTGTTGATTTCATTGTATCAAATTTCAACATTCCAATGTATTCACTTGGTAAATTAAAATTTGATTATTTAAATTCAGAATATTATCAAAATGGAATTACACCAACAATAATTAAAGATTATATAAACCATTTCATATTTCCAAATTCATATCAAGACAATCAAGAGAAACAGTTATTCCAAACATTGTTTTTAGATTTATTAACTGATAAATTAATTAAAACATCATCATTGACTCAAATTAAATTAATATTAAATAGTAAACAAGAATTATATAAACTATTCAAACTGATAAAAAATGAATTTCAAAATATACCAGGAACTAAAGATTCAGTTAATCAATTATCAGATAAAGAAGTATTGGAATTCCATGCACTACTATTGGAAATTTATAAACAAAATTCATTTCAATTAAATGTAAAATCATTATTAGATGGTTATTTTAATCATGATGAAAAAGGTAAACAACAAAAACAACAACAACAACAACAAATATATATAAATCAAGAAGATAATTTATTTTTAAAGAATTTTATATATGGTGATATTCAAATATGCGATTTCATTTTAAATCATTTTACAAATTATAAATTTATTATCACAAAATCTTCAATAACAAAATCAATTAAAAATAATCAAAATATTCATATTATTAAATACTATTATAAATCACTTATTAAATCGAGTAGCACTTTAAAAATTCATTTAAGAAGTGAACTTTCAAATCATAAAGATTATAAATTTGATTTAAATTGGTTAAATTAAATAAAATTAAATAAAAAAAAAATAAAAAAAAGATTTTTTTCATTTTTTTTGTGTTTTATTCGTTTTTTGATTAAAAACCAAAAAATATGACACCAACAATTAGCGTGGTATTACCATTTTATATAAAGAATGGAAATGAAAATGAAATTAATAATTTAATCATTGCAATTGATAGTATTGTTCAACAAGTTTATAAAGAATGGGAATTGGTTTTAATTGATGATGGGTGTAATTCAAGTAAAATTGATGAACTGTTAAAAGAAAGGTATCTTCAAGGTGTTGATAAACGAATAAAATTAGTGAAATATACAGAAAACAAAGGAATTATATATAGTTTAAATGATGCAATTTCAAATCATTGTAATGAATCATCAACATATATAGCACGTATGGATTCAGATGATATATCACATCCAAATAGACTTTTAACACAATACCAATATCTTCAATCAAATCAAAATATTGGTATTGTAGGATGTCCAATTAAAATGTTTAATGATTTAAAATTAAAAGAAATAGTAAATAGTAGTTCGTCACCTCCATTGGTTCAAGTTAAAGATTTAATCAACCTAATCAACAATGAAGAATCATTTAAATTTATTCAACATCCAGATAAAGATATAGCATCATGGTCAATGATATTCAATTGTTGTTTAGTTCATCCATCAGTCATGTTCAAGAAATCATTATTTAATATTGAAAGTAATTGTTACACTCAACAATTTCCATTTATTGAAGATTATACATTTTGGTTAAATTCAATTGTAAATCAAGATTCAATAATTTCAAATATTCAATCATCAACACCACTGCTTTATCTAAGAAAACACAATAACTCAATATCACATAAAAACATTGACCAACAAAAAGAATCAACTGTACAAGCATCTTGTTTTTATTTACAACAATTATTTAAAAAACATAATATCAACAATCATCCAACCACCATAAATTCAAATGTAATTAAATTTTTACAAAATCCTTCCTCCTCTTCCGCTTCATCTTCCTCTTCATCAAATAGTTTAGTTGAAATTGAATTGATTGAACAGTCAGTTGAATATTTAATTTCAATTGAATCAGCATTTAAATTACAATATCCAAACTATTCATCAAACATTACAGATGCAACCAATGAAAGAATGGGTGAAATTATATCATTATGTTTATCTAGATTTCCAAATAACAAAAAGAGTGAATCATTATGGAGTAAATGGTTGTCAAGAAATCCAACTTCTCAATTATTATCACTATTATCAAATTTAAATACAACAAAATCAATTTCAACAAAAAGTAGTGCAACTAGTAATAGTAACTCAATACTTGGTTTACTATCTGGTGGTAGTGCTAAACCAACAGCTACAACTATTGAATCAAATAAATTTAAAGAAAATGGAATTAGAGTTCTATGTTTTTCAAAAGATAGAGCATTTCAATTAAAGGAATATTTAAGAACATTTTTTAAATATTTGGTAAATCATGATCAAGAATTTCAAATTGTTATAGATGTATTATATACATATTCAGATGAAAAATATAAAGAATCATATGAATTGGTTGCAAATGAACATTCACAAGTAAACTTTATAAAAGAAGAAAATTTCACTACTCAATTAATTGATTTGGTTCAAAAAAACAAAACATCATATCGTTTTATAATGTTTGCAGTTGACGATATACTATATTATAATCAATTCAATTTAAAAGATTATTGTATGGCATTGGATAATGAAAATGAGGCATTGGGATTCTATATGAAAATGAATAAAAACATTACATATTGTCATACTTGTGATGAACAAATTACAATTCCAGCAAACATAGAACCAACATCAACAACGAATAATCAATTTAAATATTTAAAATGGAATAGAACAAATACAGATTGTCTTAGGGATTGGAATTATCCATTTGATTTATGTTCAACTATTTATAAATGTAATGATGTAAATGGTATTATCAATAGTATTATTAAATATTATGGTATTAGAAATGGTATTAATCATCCAAATAGATTTGAATGTAATGGTAACAGACAAATTGTACAAAAAGAATGTAATTTCTCAAATAAACCGTATTGTCTTTGTGTTGATTCAACTAGTTCACCAATGTCTGTAGTAACAATTAACCGAGTTCAAGAAGTTTATAACAACCCAATATACGATCAAACATTATCATTGGATGATTTAAATCAATTATTAATTGAAAAAAAGAATTTAGATGATCAAAAGTATCGTGAAAACAGTGAAAATTTATTATTTAAAAGTGTACACATTGGTGATTTATTTATTAAACAATAAAATTATATTCTATCATCCATTGAATAACTACTTGCATTATCAGTATATTCTTCATATTCATTATCTTGTGATTGTTGTAATTTTTGAGGTGGTTGATGATGTAATTCATGATGATTATAATCATCATCTTGAGTTGGAGGTGTTGGTAATATGACAACTTTCAATGTTGACATTAATTTATGGAATGAAATTTGAGAAACCACCAACAAAAATAATATCCAAAATATAACGATAAAGAATTTCAAGTATCCAAAAATTAAGAAACCAAATGCAGTCGAAATTGACATTAAAAATCTAGATGTCGAAAATGCATGTACATTGTCAACGTACAATGAAGATATTGTAACAAATATTAAAATTGTTTGTAAAGAATCAAACAACCCATTTACACCTGCCAATATATAAAATAATGGTATTTCCTCATAACGATATGAAATTGATGCTAATGCCAATGATAGTACACATAAAAATGCCATTGACCAAGCGAGTACTATTTTACCCTTTTTATCTTCAAAATAATCATTTAATCTTCCCCAAAAACTTGATCCAATTACATTAACAATACCCATTACAACACTAATATATCCAATTCTTTCAATACTTATAAAATTATTTATAGTTTCATAAAAATATGCTTGTCTAAGTTTATTCGATAAAATATATTAGCAAATGTATATCAACAATAGTAAATATTTTTATAATTAATGCTACTTACGATTGACCTTGAACTATAAATAATGGAATTAATAATACAAATTTTCTATCTTTAAATACATGAAATGTATTTGTAAATGTTTTAAGAAATGATTTTCTTGGAGTTGCAACAGCAGGATCAACTCTTCTTAAAAATGCTAATGTTAATGAACCCAATAATGCAGACGAACCTAATATACATAGAATATAAGTTGATTTTAATCCACCTTCTCTTAATGCACCACTAACTGCATTACCAATGATATTACCCATTGAATTTATAGTTTGAAACATACCAAAATATAAACCTTCTTGATGAGGTGGTGCATTTCTTGAAACATAAACTGGTTGTGCTGTCCATAATAATCCTGCTCCTAATCCAACTAAAATTGATGCTGGTAAAAACATTGCTTCTAAAAATGGTTCACCAGTAATTGTACAAAATATAAATACTGCATATGTAAATGCTGCTATAACTAATGATTTACTAATAGTCATAATATTTGATAATTAAATTAATAATTAAATTCAATACCGTGTTGTATATGTCATCATGTTACTACTACTTACATTAAACCAATTTTTTTTAAAATTAAAGGTGCAATAAAACAACCAACTGAAAATGAAAAGTATAATAATGATAGACCAATTGGTCCATTACTTGTATGAATATGAGTGATTAAACTTTGAGTTGGTGAATACCCAAAGAATATAAATAAAAATCCAATTGCACAATGAATAGTGTTGTATAATGTTGATGGTTTACTTTTAAAAAAGTAATAAACTCTTGATTTTATTGATTGATTTATATATTGTTCTTCATCTTCTTGATTTACTGTATTATTATTGTTATTGTTGTTTTTATTATCATTATTTTCATTATTATTTAAAATTGATTCTTTTTCATTTTTTTTGAATAATTTTATTTCATCAGATTTTTCAAAAGTGTGAGGTGATGAAAATATACTACTATTAATTGTATTATTTATTGTTGCAGCTTCATCTATATATAAATCTATTTCATCTTCATCTTCCATTGATATTTGGTCCATTTTAATAATATTATATATAATGATAATATGATAAAGAAATATCTGACATAACAAAGAAATCGAATACGTGAAAAAATTATTATTTTTATATTTTAAAAAAAATAAAAAATAAAAAAAACAGTTGGTTTTCAGCAAAATATAAAAAATATCAAAACACTGTGTCAACTGGTGGTTTTTATTTTTATATTAAACGTTATAAATAATTGCAGATATATAATTTAAATTTATTTTTATTTATTTAAATTATTTTTATTTTTATTTTTTTATTCTTTCTACCACACACTATTACCAACATTTATTTTTTAAACTAATGAAAATCCATCTATACATTCAGTTATTGCTAATTTTAAATTTTTATATGATAGACAATTGAATGGAATATCTAACCTATTGAAACAAGTATGAGAAATTGGTAATCTATTAACACCATTAGTAATAGGTGGTGTAATGTTAATTGTAAAATGAGGACATAATTGATTGAAACCACCTAATGGAACAGAAGAAGATCCAGTTACAAATTTAATAAGCGATTTCTTTTCACTCTCGTTAAATTCATTTACAGTTGACCAAAATGAATTGATTATTGATTGAGAAAAGTACCCTGTAAATGAAGAATGTTGTTTTAAATCATCTAAATTAATACGTTCTCTACCACATATTAACATTTCTAATTCTTTCCAATTGAAAATTGATAATATTGATTGTGGTATCATTTGAAATAAACCTTCTTTATATTCATCAACTTGATTTTTAACACCCATATAAAATAAATTATTTACCCATAGCTGAAGATACTCTAATTTATTTTCATCTGTTACCATTATTAAATTACCAAATGGTTTTAAATTTATAGATTTCATAATTTGAATATGTTTATAATCTTCTTCACCTTCTTCGTCATCGTAATATTCATCGTCTTCATACATTATATCTGCACCATCTTCTTCACCGCCACTATAGAATTCTTGGTCTTGATCATTATTTTTAATTTCATTTTGATTATAAACTTCTGATACAAATGTTAATGGTTCACCTAAGATTTCATTTACTTTTTCCATTGGTGTATTTAATATTAACAATACTTTATTTTTGTAAAGTTCAGGATCAATCAATTTTAAATCATCCAATGTAATTTGTTCACCAAGTATCATTTTATAAAATATTGGAGTAAAACGTAATGAAAAGTGTCTATCTGCTTTTGTTATTGAATCAATAATTGATTTACCAGTTATTCTACCCAAAGTTTTAAAAATATTTTTATATTCTGGTATAAAATTTGAAAATGGTGATGGATGATATTTACGAGTTGATTGATATTCATTGAATAAATGGTACCCGTTTATAGGTGTTTTTGCCATTTCTTCACTAAAACTTGAAAACCATTCTTTTGAAATACCACCAATATCAATACCTTCTTCATCATTAAATTTAACGAATAATCTTGACAATACCAAATCATTTGAATCAATTTGTTTTAATACTTGAATACTTTCGGTGAGTATTTGACTTCTAGTTGATATATTTAATTTTAATGTTATCATTTTCTTTTGAATAATTGTTAATTTACCTTTTAACCATTTAACTTTTGAATCAAAATTTGGTTCACATTGGTATCCATAAAAGTAAAAACTTGTTAACAATATTAAAAAACAATTTTCAACACCAATATTCTTTAAATAAACTTTTGAATTATTATCTAAAATTACAATTTCACAAGTTGATGCTGGTGTTGACGAGTTTGATAATAAAATTTGAACACATGGATTAATTTGAAATTCATATAATTTTACATTCATAAAATAATAATTTTCTATAATTTCAATTTTCTATAAACAGTATATATTATTGGTGTGGTGAGTTGAAAGGTAGTGAGGGGAGAGAATAAAAAAAAAAAAGAAAGAATTAATTATTTATTTTTAATTTTTGATTATTAAATCAATAGTATTATCAAAATTATTAAAGATTGGAGTATTTCTTACATTTTGAGTCAAGTATAAAGATACATTTGATAATTTACCATTTTTTTCAATTTGGCAATTAAATGTTGCTTTTCCATTAACGTAATAATTTGAAAGTGATTGAAAATCTTTTTCATGAATTGTTGCCAATATAAAAGGTGAATTTAAAATTGGTTCATCATTAATTTTAAAACAAAAACAGTACCATCCAACCAACTTGTTTGAATCATTAAATGAAATTGAAATACTACCATTATTATTTTCAAGATTTGAATCATTTGAATTTGGAAATATTTCAATTAAATCATTATCATTAAATGATGAACTAGTACTACATTCCATTTCATCTTCATTACCATTATCAGCAACCATATCATCTTGTTGTTTTTCTTGTTGTAACTGTATTTCTTTTTCATTTTCTTTTTCTTTTTCTTCTTCATTATTTTCGTATTTATCGGTAGTTGTTGTGTTTGTATTTGTTGATTTATCATTATTTTGATTATTTTGATTATTATATATTATAGGTGATAATGATTTCTTTAAATAATATTTAAAATCATTCGGATTAGAGTGAGTTGTTTTGTTACCATATGAATCTTTTGTTTCAATTATAAATTTAAATTCAGATAATGATGTATCGGTATCTTTTAGAATGAATAATTTATTTTCAGAAATTAATTCTTTTCCATCCCATTGTAATTGTGAATATTTACTAGATACACAATCTGGTTGAATTATAATTGTTTTACTAAATACCATTATACCAGTTGTTGATCCTTCAATTATATATTCACCACTTTTGTTTAATTTAAATTTACAAATCATCATTGATTCAAAATCATTTATAATTCTTGATGATGATGAGGATGATGAGGAACTACTACTTGAACTACCAGATGAATAATAAAAACTATTATCATTACTATTTGAAATTGAAGAAGTTGATGGAATACTACCACTACTACCGTTACCATTTATTGAATTTAATGATTCAACTTGTATATCAACATTTGTTTTTTTTAATATTCCATTTTCTTTAATATAAATTGTAATATCAATTTTATCATTTATTATATGTGATGATACTCTAGTTGGTGTAATTTCACATAAAACTTCTTTACCTGCTGTAATCATTGGTATATTTGATATTGTTGATGAAGATGATGATAATGATGCGTTAAGACTACTATTGCTACAAACTTGTTTAATTAAAATAGAATATGGAATTGGTAATACATTAACTTGAAATGGACTACCAACAACAGGTACTTGGTTAACGAAAACTGATATTAAATAATTACCACTTTTTGAAACATTATAATAAACTAAATGACAACCATTCATTCTATCAACAACACGTGTTTTAATTTGTTCTTGAATATTTTGATAATCACAACCTTGAATTAATACTGAAATTATGTCACCACCTTGTTTCTTTCTTATACCATTTTTATGATATGATGAAACTTGAAAACTAAAATCTTCACCAACATCACCAATACATCCAATTATACCATTACCTGATACAATTGAATATAATCCACTTCCAATTTTATTTGTTAAACTTTTCATATTATCTTTTTTCTTTGTATTTAAAAATGATTCATTATTGTTGTTATTACTATTAAAATTGTTTAAATTATTACTTGGTTGTACTTCCATTTGACGATTATTATTATTTATAATATTACTATTTGTATTGTTACTGTTTGTATTATTATTACTAATATTTCTATTATTATTTGTACTGTTACTATTTGTATTATTACTGTTTTTATTATTGTTATTATTACTATTACCAATATTACCAATTAAATTATTTATTCCAAATATATTTAAACTAAACATATTGAATATCAATTTGAATATAATTATAATTAACAAAATATTTATTAATATTAAAAATAAATTATTTTGAATTGTTGAATTGGTGAAATCGGTATAACTGTAATCGTCAATATGGTGGTGTTGTTGGTGTTTGTTGAAATTATTATAAATTTGATTAAAGTAATCCCATAAAATATTGTTACTATTATTATTATTATTATTACTATTTATATTATTCCAATTTTCACTTGTTACACCTCCCATCAAATATTTGAAAAGTTTCAACTATTAATTAGTGTTTTTAAAAAAATATATTTGCGTTAATATTTAATTTGAATTAATACTGAAAATAGAATAGAGTTGACTATTATTAAAATAATAATTATTATTTATTTATAATAAAAAAAACAAAAAAAATAAATAAAAATGGTATAAATGTGGGTGTGGTTGTTGTTTTTTCTTTTTTTTTATATAATAAAAATAATAATAACAATAATAATAATAATAATAAAAAGAGATTTATGTATATATGTATGTGTGTGTTATTGTTATTTTTCATATTATAATTTTTAATATGGATCTGCGTTTTAATAATTAATTTGGTGAAGTGGTGTGGATTTTTCTTGATATTTAAAACAGAATTTCTGTTACAAATATTATTTTTCACACAAACACAGAAACATACACACAAAATAAACACACACCCCTTACAAAAAATTAAAAATCCATTAAAGACAGATTGTTTTTATTTTTTAACAAATCTTTGAATTTAAATTTTACAAAATAAACACACAACCCCACTCACTCACTACATATACAACTATTTATTTTATTTGAATATACTAAAAAAACGGGGAGTTATTGTTTGTTTTTTTGGGGAAAATAAAAAGAAGACATAGACATAGACGTATATATAAAATAATAATTTCTATTTACAATTGTATGATGTTGTTTAAGTTTTAATTTTCTTTTTTATTGAAAATATTATTGATAAAAATAATAAATTTTGATTGTTGGTGAAATTAAATTCCAAATATATAATTTTATGATAAAAAAAAGAATGAAAATATAACTATTGCTGTTTTTTTTGTCTTTTTTTTATTATTATTATTTGGTTTAAATAATTGGATAATTTGATTTTAAATATTTGTTTATTGGTCAACAAAAAAATGATTTTTTAACTTTTAAAAAAAAAATTAAATTGTAAAAAAAAATAAAAAAAAAAATAAACGAGCATATGAATCTTATTATATCTACATATTAAAACAACTTTTGGTTTATGGTTAAATAATTAAATTAAATAAACAAAAATTATTTCCCCAACTACAAACTAGTTTAAAAAAAAACAAACAATGATATATATAACGGCAAATATAAAATATAGATATACAAATAATAAAATATTGATATTACCATTTCCATTTTATTTAAAATAATATGTTATTCGGATTTATGAATATTATTGTTATTATGTTACAAATGTGTGAGTATATATTTAATAGTGGTAATTTGACATAGATATTATTGTTTTGATAAAATGAAAAAATATAGAAAACAGTAACTGAGTGTGTAATTTATTATTATTTTTATGGAATAAACAAATCCTCATTAAATAGAAATTGTAAAAATAGTAATTATTATTTTTTTTATAATGTTTATTTATGTATATACATTAATTAAAATGAATTTATAATGATAATTTTGTTTTATTATTTTAAAATTTAATTATGTATATATATACACATATATATTTTATTTATTTATATGCGCTTTTAAAAATAGAATTTATATAAATTTGACCAATCTACACTTCCACAATACTTCGCACACTTTTTTATACATATAATTATATATATATATATAATTTATTTTTTTATATGTGTGTTATGTGTGTACACTCAAATATATAGAGACAATAACAAATAAATTTAAAAAAATGTTAATTATTTATTATTTCTGGGATGATAATAATTATAATTTTTAAAAAAATAAAATAATAAATCGAATGTATATGTGTGTGTGTTAAGCGGACGTTTGAAAATAATGTTATATTCTTTGTGTGTTTAATATATTTGAAAATATTTTTTTTTATACATATATGTATAATGATCATATGTGGATATAAAAATTAAAAGTTTTGATATATGGTGTGTTGTTGGTGTGTGAATGAAAATGAAGAATCCCACACATATTTAAAATTTTGCGAACACATGCGTGTACGTGTGTATGTTTGTCTGATGAGTTATCATTGGTTGGTTGACTTTTATATTTATTATTTTTTAATATTAAAAAAATAAAAAAATGAATATGCATGCAGAATTTGGTGGGGTATTATTATAATAATAATTTATTTATCATTTATCATCTATCATCTATTATCCATCAACATCATCTATTTTAATTATTTTTATATAAAAACAAATCGTTTGTGAGTGAGAGTGTTAAAACAACTATATTAATATATTCAAATAAACAAAGAGTAAATCTTACCAAGCAAAGATAACCTATAGCCATATATACAAATTTAATTTTGTATAACTTTGTTTTTATCTCCAACACAAACAGTTATGATAACTTTTTTTAATAACTAATTACATGTTGAATTTGAAATTCAAGTTAAACATAACTATATAGTTATAAAAATAGTTGATGTTGAAGAATTTAGGTCAAACGAAAATTAAAATTAAAAAAAAAAAATTTGTGTGAAAAACGTTTTTTAAAAAAATAAAAATTTTCTTTATCTATATTTATAATACAATATAATACAAGTACTATAAGTTTTAACTTTTTGTTAGATAAAGAAAATGAGTAAATCATTTCTTTCAAAAAAGAGTTGGCATGTTTCAACTCTAAAGAATCAAGAGAAAATATGGAAAGCTGAACAAGAAAAAGAAGCTGAACAAAAAAAGATTGAACAATTAAAAAAAGAAATGAGAGAAGAAGAACAAATTAGAGATTTAAAGAATCAATTTCATGAAGCTTCAACTGGAAAGTATGTATTTTAACGATGCATTAGTATCTCATAAATATTTATTTATTATACTAATGTAAATGTTTAATATACACAGAAAATCTGAAAATAAAATGGATTGGATGTATGAAGGTGCATTTCAATTACAAATGAAAAAAACAGAAACAGTAGATGATTATTTATTGGGCAAAAAAGTAGATGATTCAGCAGAGGATATCATTAAAAAAGCTGCACAATTACCTGGTGCTTTATTTTTAAGTAAACCATCTTCAACCGTTGGTAATAGCGGTGTTAGTGTTCAAGATATTAAATCACGTGTTAGAGAAGACCCGTTATTAATCATTGAAAGAAAGAAACAGGAAGCATTGGATAAAATTATGAATAATCCATTACAAATGAAAAAACTTGAAAAAGAAAAGAAAGAAGCAGACAAAATATTAAAGAAATTAAAGAAAAAAGAAAAGAAAGATAAAAAGGATAAAAAAGATAAAAAGAGAAAACATGATGATATTAGTGGTAACAGTGAAAGTGATCATAGTGGTGATGGTGACAGCAAACATAAAAAGAAGAAAAATGAAGAAAATGAAGAAAAAGAATCAACACGTGATAAACATTATGAAGAAAAAAACAACAATAGAGATAATGGTAGCAGTAGTAAAGATCAAGAAAGAGATGGTTATAAAAGAGATGACAGAGATCAAGATAATTATAGAAGAAATGACAGAGATCAAGAAAGAGACAACTATAAAAGAAATGATAGAGATGATTATAAAAGAAGAGATCAAGAAAGAGACAACTATAGTAACAGAAATGATAGAGATAACGATAGAGAATCAAGATATAGAGATAATGATCATTCAGATAGAAGAAGAGATGACAGAGACAATAGAGACAATAGAGACAATAGAGACAACCACTATAAAAGGTATGACAGAGATGACAGAGATAATTACAATGATAGAGAATCAAGGTATAGAGATAAAGATCATTCAGATAGAAGAGATGTAAATACAAGTAGTAATGGTAGCAGTAGATCATATAACGACAGAGATAGAGATAATCATCATTGTTATAAAAGAAATCAAGACAGATATAGAGACAGAGATCACTCTGATAATAATAAAGATTCATCACCATTCAAAAAAAGAGATAGAGATGATTATGAAGATAAGAAATCATATTCCTCCTCTTCAAATAATAATAGCAGTAGTGGTTTAAGTGAAGAGAAAAGAAAAAGACTTGAAGAAATGAAACAAAGTGGTCAACAAAGAGAAGAAGAGGTATTAAAGAAACAAAAAAATGAAGATAATGAAAAAGATTACGTTCCAAAATCATTGGAAAATAGAGGAAAAACTTTTTTCGAGTATGCTTAAATCGTATTTTATTATTACTTTTAATTTATTATTACTATTACTAATAAAAACAATTAATTCATACACAGTGAAATTAATAAAAAAGTATTTTCAAACTCATCAGATTTAGGCGATACAATTAAAAGAAATAAATTTTATCTTTCTAAAGATTAATTTTTTAAAAAATATCTAACATCGCGCCCCCAATAATTTTATAAAAAATTATAAAAAATCAAATTTCATCATCCGAAAATATTCCATACACGAAATTTTATAATAGAACTGTTTTCGAAAATTACTTTTAATATTATTTTATTATTTTTTTTAATTTTTAATTATTAAAAAAAAAACACACACTCACACACATCATTTTTAGGAATTTTTTTTTTTTAATTTTCAATTAATTTATTTTACACATTTTTAATATATAATAATAAATAAAAATGAATAAAATAATAATATTTTTATTAATATCATTGCTATCAGTATTTGTAAATTGTGATTATTTAGAATATAGAAAAGTTCATTTAGTAGATAAAACAACAGCATTACCAAATGGAAATGTAAATTATATATTTAGAGGAAATGAACCAAAAGAACGTGTAAATGGTACAGATTATTTCGCATATCAAGAATTATTAGATTGTATGGTTAATAATTCATATTCATTAGGCGAAAAGATGCCACCATCATTTGTTATTGTTGATATTAAATTAATTTATGGATTTGCAAGTGAATTACCAGATATTGAATTAGAACAAACTTTTTTCAATTCAAACCCAGAATACGGTCAATTCGGTACAAATGTAACATTGGGTGATCTTTTAGATCCAAACTTTGTGAGTAAATCAGAATTGATTAATTGGTCAGTAAATTTATCATCATGGCAAAAAGATGATCTTCCAAATAGAATCCAATTCTATCGTGATATCCTTTATACAGAACATGAATTACCATTAGTATTATATATTCATTGGTAAGTACATTTAGTTTTTATTAATATATTATATAAACTAATCTAATCAATTGACCATTACAGTGAATGTGGTTGTGATAGAACAGGTGAAATATTTGCATCATATGTTATGAAATATTTAAATTATTCATTTAAACAAGCTATTCTTTGGGATGATCAAATAGCAGGTAGACGTATTATGCCAAATCATCAATTTGCTGCTCAATGGTATTGTAATTATCTTAAATTTGCTGAAAAGATGGATATTGATTGTTCTTCTCCATAAAGGAAAGAAATAGAAAATAGAAAAAGAAATAGAAAATAAAAAATAAAAAAAAGAAATACAATTACACAACAGTTTTTTTAAAAAAGAGTGTATATATGAATTTTAACTTTTTATTATATGGAGAGAGATATATATGGTTGGTTTGTTTTATTTTTTAATATTAATACATTGGTTTTGTTTGAATTGTTTAATTAGTTAATTTTGAGGAGCAGGTGGTAATCTATTTAAAAAGCTATTACTTTTAGTTGGTACAGGTTGAGGTGGTAGATATGATGGTGGTTGATCTGATGATTGATTTGGTGGCGGAGGTGGTGGTGTTGATGGTGGTTGATCTTTACCATTGGATTGTTTAAAATCTGGAATTGTAAATTTATCTTTTGAAGATGTTAAAGGTGGTGAATTTGTATTTATTAATGGTGGACGTGTAGTTCTTTTAATGCTACTAGGTGACATTGAAGGTGAATTTGTTGATGCTGATGATATTGTACCTGTTGGTGATGTTGGTGATGGTGATGTTGATGCTGGATTACTACTAGTAGTACTTTGTTGTTGTTGATGTTGTTGAATTTGTTGTTGTAGTTGTTGTTGTAATTGTTGACTAAATATTAAAGACATACGATTTGATTGAGTTAATGATGATCTATTACCAGCACCACCCATACTACCATTACTATTTTCTAATGATGACTCTTTCTCTTTATCATCATCTTTATCTTTAGTTTCCTTTTCTTTTTTCTTTTCTTTTGAACCTAAAAAACTAGAAATTGACAATGTTGATGATTGAGGCGATGTTGATGATGCAGTTTTTTTATGACCTTTATCTTTCTCCTTTTCTTTTTCTTTTTCCTTTTCCTTTTCTTTTTTCTTTTCTTTTTCTTTTTCTTTTTCAATTTCTTTATCTTTTTTATCCGGTTTAGTTGGTGTTGTTGATACAGAGTTGTTGTTTGTTGGTATTAATTGAATTGGTGGTAAATTTGTTGAAGTTGTAGTATAATGTAATGGCGGTGGGGTTGATATATGTGAATTTGAATATGATAAACTTGAAGACATCATTGATGGTGGAATTGAACTAGGTGGAGCAGGTGGTGTATATGATGGTGGTCCTGATGATGCATTATTACTGTTATTTTGTGGTAAAATTGAAGGTGATGGTTGATTTGGTGGAGATGAAGATTGAGAAAGTAAATTTGGTGGTGATGGTGTTAATGAAGAAGAGGAGGAAGATAAACTACTGTCACCTAAATTTGATGAACTACCATTATTGTTGCTGCCAACACCAGATATATTTGAAGGTAATTGAATTTTACGTTCAATGTCATCCAATTGAATTGGACAAACATCTGATAGTTTATTAAAACCTTGAATAATTAATTTTACAAATTCTTTTTCCTTGTCAACATTTGCCAATATTAAATCTGGATTATTACAACGTAGTAACGATGGACTAAATACAACTGCAACATTATCAACATTCATTTTACTAGTCACAACATTTTCTGCTTGAATTATTTCATTTAGGAAACAAAGTAAATAAGTGATGATTTTTTGATTTGCAGCTGGTAAAAATTTAAAAAATACAACAAACTCTTCAATTGTTTTACAATCAATTGATTTATCATAGAAATGATCTGGAATTAATGGTTGTGGCATTTCTCTTAACCATAATTTCAAAAGTGAAGCTAATGAATGAACACTATAAAGTTCTTGTGGGAATGTGTATTCACCTTGTTCATTGATTAACTTTTTTAATTGATTTACTTCACTTGTTACACCTGGAATTCTGAAAATACCTTCTTGTTTCATACCATCTAATTTCTTTATTAAATTAACGAGTAACACCAATATATAGGGGATATCTAAATTTGGGAATTTTGATTTTTGTTTAAACATAATCTCTTCAATTGGTACTTTAAATACAGTTGGATTATTTAATATTGCGGCTGCATCTGGATCTTTATTTGGTGATGAAGATGCATTCATAAATGAACCTGTACCCATTTTTAAAACAGACATTGTTGATCTCCAACCTTTTTTAACTGATGGAGATGAAGTTTGTGATGAAGATGGTGATGAAGTTGATTGTGATACTGGTGAACCAGACATTGAAGATTGAGAACTATTTGGTGATGATGGATTACTTAACATTCCACCCAATGAACCATTTGATGAAGCAGATGGTATTGGTGTTAATGGAGATGATGTATATTTCTTATTTTCTACGCGTTCACATGGTTCAAATGTGAAATCTGGAGTTGGTGAATTTATAGCTTTATTAAATTGAGTAAACGATTGAATATCATGCTTTGTATCGATTGCACTTATCATATCATCAGATTCTCTAATTAATTGCGTTGATTTTGCTGGTATTGATTCGAATTCACTGATATACCTTTTCAAATTGGTTTTCATCTTTTGCATACGAATTGTTTCCAGCTTTATAATTTCATTTTGAATCTTTGGTAACTTTTCAGAATGGAATTGCACATGATAATTATTACAATTTGAAATTGATACTTTATATTCCTCCTCTGATTGTTGAATCTTCATTGAATCTGCTTCTGGATTCAACGATACATTTTCATAGTTTGTTCTAAATTGACGTAACTGTTCAAATATTTGTTTTCTTTCTTTTGCAAGATTAACGCCATCCAATGAATGTTGTTTCAATTCTGTTTTCAAATCTTTAATAAATGTACCAAATGGATCATTTATATCACTTTGAAATTTTTGACATGTCATTTGAATATGATTGGAATATTGATTGGTATTTTCAACTATATTTAAAAATGATTCACCAATACTACAACTACCCATTTTACTTAGAATTGTTGGTTGTGATTTACATAATTTTATTAACTGTTTTGCATATTCTTCTTCAATTTGTGTCCTCTTTTCAAAGAATTTTCTAATAACATTTGAATCATTTAATCCTCTTTCAACTTCTTCTGTAATTAATTCAACTTCATTCTAAAATTTTTAAATATATATATATGTAGTTTTGTTAGTTATATAGTCTTATAGTTTTTATTAATTATTATATACTACTTACATTTGGTGGTAATTTAAATGAACCAATTAATGACATTTTTTTTATAAATTTTTTTTTTTCTTTGTTTCTTTTTCTGTTATTTTTTAAAATAATAACCAATTATATTAATATTTTATTTATTTATTTTTTATTTGGTGTATGAATTCATAAAAAAATTAAATTAAATTGTCTGTGTGATTGGTTTTGAAAAAAACTAACAAGAAAAAATTTTAAATAATAAAGTTTGGTGTGTGTTTTTTTTTAAATATTTAATGATTATCATTATTATTTTTATTATTTTAATTTTACTATTGATTGAGTGTTTATGATGATGATTATATTATTTATTATTATTAATAATTTTAATATTATTATTTATTTGAGTATTTGATATATCTTACTAATTGATTTTCAATCAAGTTGTATTTTATTCTATTTTTAAATATATATTATATATTAAACAAATTTGCATGTGTGTATGTGTGGTGTTGGGTATTTTACATTATAAAATTAAAAAGAGTGCCATTTATTTAATCAAAAGACATATAATTATATGTATACTCTACTATATATATCTATAATACATATATTAAATATGTTTTATTCCAACGACATATTACATCCCCAATATCAATAAATAAAATAAAGATAATTTATCATGATAATCATGATAATGATGATGGTGATGACGGTGAAAACAATAATGTTGGTGCGTGTGTGTAAATAATTAAATATTACTACAACTTACCTTTTTTTTATATTAATACAATTATTGTTGTTTGTTCTTTCTTTTTTTTTCTTTTTTCTTTTTTTATTATTTTTGTTACTATAATTACAACGCTACTACTCTCTTTCTCTTTTTCTCTCTTTCCTCTATGTCTATTTATATATTTTACAATAAAAGTACAATTTTTATGTGTGTATGTGTGAGTGTTTTATAAAAATAAGATGAGAGTGGCATTAATTAAACTGAAACTGATTGAAAAAAAAAAAATAAAAAAAAAGTTTTTTTTATAAGAATCAAAACAAATCACGTGATTTGAAAAAAAAAACAATTCTTCCATTCATCCAATCAAAATCTGTAAATATCTATCATTAATTTTAGAGTCAATCGAGCTTATAACGTTTCATAAAACTTACCTCAATTGTCTACAACTGAGATTGTATGTGTAAAAAATATAATGTGTATATATTCAAAACATATAAAAAACACACTGATTGAACAACATACAAATATAAATATATGAATATAAATATGAGCATGTATACGCGGCAATACCTTGTTTATTTTTCGTTGTATTTAATTAATTTTAAAATTTCATTCGATTTTTCTTTTTTTTTTTTTTTTATTAAATTTATTCTTTGAACGTTTAGGTGTTTTTTTCAAATTATTGTGTTGTTTGAATTGAGATAATATATTTATTTGTATTTATATTTTTTTTAAAATTTCTTAATAAATCTAAAAATTGAGTTATATATTTAATATCAACTTTTTAAAATTTAGATAATTTAAAATAAATATAATATCAAATATATATATTAACAATAAAGATAAATAAATACATTAAACAACAATAATAAAAAACATATTTTCATAAGGTATGTGTATGTGCATATGTGTTTATGTTTATAAAAAAATTTAAAAAAAAACAAAAAAAAATGACTTTTGCATTATCAATAAAACATACAAATAAGTAAAATTTATATACATATATAATTATATATATATAAATAAATAAATATAGAATTAAAAAAAAGTTGTTTGTTTGTCTGACATGTCACACAAAATCGATATTTAAAGAAAAATAAAATAATTAATTTATTGTATGTGTGTTTGCAAAATAAAAAA
The DNA here is from genome assembly GCA_013375695.1 of Dictyostelium brefeldianum. Taxonomy (NCBI): domain Eukaryota; phylum Evosea; class Eumycetozoa; order Dictyosteliales; family Dictyosteliaceae; genus Dictyostelium; species Dictyostelium brefeldianum. The sequence goes on from JABXES010006100.1 coordinate 26,510, forward strand.
TTGAAAAATTAATTTTTTTAAAATTTTTTTTTTTTTTTTTAAATTTTTTTATTTTTCACTTACACAGCAGCTATATATTATTTTATTATTACTTTATTTTAACTAAACAAACCCAACACACATACAATAAATTTTTATAGAATTAGCGTTATAAAATAAAATGAATCCAGACTAGTAAGTTTTAATAACACCAATAATAAAACAATAATGATAATAATAAAACAATTTATATGAACATGTTAGTTATCAACTTGCAAAACACATATAAAATTTATAAAAAAAAAAAAAAAGAAACCCTATTTTTTTCTTTACATCAATTCCACAATCAGCAAATAATATATCACATGCAACTTATCATAATATACAATAACATTCAACCAAAAAAAAAATAACAATAATAGTTACTATAGTTAAAAGAGAAACGAACGAATGAATGTTCATGTTTTTAATATATACAGAAAAAAAATAGAAAAAAAAAAAAAACACACCTACGCACATATATATATATACAATATCAAATCAATGTATACTAATACCAATCATTATTATATAGTCATTATTTATTTAAATTACTTTTAATCGGTGATAGTGGTGTAGGTAAATCATGTTTATTACTTAGATTTGCTGATGATACATATTCAGAAAGTTTTATTTCAACAATTGGTGTTGATTTTAAAATTCGTACAATTGAATTAAACGGTAAAACAATTAAATTACAAATTTGGGATACTGCAGGTCAAGAACGTTTTAGAACCATTACAAGTAGTTATTATCGTGGTGCACATGGTATTATTGTTGTTTATGATGTAACAGATAAACTTACATTTGAAAATGTCAGACAATGGTTACAAGAAATCGATAGATTTGCATGTGAAAATGTAAATAAATTATTAGTTGGTAACAAAAGTGATCTTGTCGCTAAAAAAGTTGTAGATTTCAATACTGCTAAATCTTTTGCCGATTCTCTTCAAATTCCATTTTTGGAAACTTCTGCTAAACAATCTACAAACGTCGAACAAGCATTCATGACAATGGCCACTGAAATTAAAAATAGATTAACCGCTTCTCAACCAACTCAAGCCGTCGATAAAAATAAAGTTGTTCCTGGTTCCTCTGCACCAATTTCACCAAAATCAACATGTTGTTAAAAAAGTTTTATAATAATAATATAATATAGGAATATAAAGAACAAGAAGAATCATATGGTAAAAGCACACAAAAAATAAGAAATAATCAATAATAATATAATCATACATTCCCCCTTCTACTTCAAAAACTCAATCACATCCATCATCATCAACTCATCAATTATCACATCCATCATCATCAAACTCAATCACATATATATTGTTGTATAAAACAAAACTCAAACTCAAACCTCCCTTTCCCTTTTTAAAAAAATACATAAAAAAAATTAATAATAATAATTTTTTAAAAAAATCTTTGCTTTCGTGTTGTTGGACGAATATTTTTTTTATTTTTTTTTTTCTTTTTTACTAAAAAAAATATACACATTGCCCACAAATATATATAAATAGAAAGAGTACAATGACCACTATGGAATTAAATAGAAGTGAATTTATAGAAAGTTTAAAACATGAATTTACAATCAAAACATGTCACCAACCTTTATTATTATCAAATTTTAAATTATTATTTCCGAATGAATTGAAATCATTAATTACATTAAATGGTGATAAAAATATAGGATGTATAGATAATAATGATGAAAGTAAATCACCACTTTATTTAATTATAGTTTGGTCACAAACTGTTTTACCAATGTCTGGTTTCTCTGCTGCTGTAGATGAAGAAAGAGAACTAAGATCAAATTTGGTACCTATTATTCTTTTTTATAACTATTACTGTGTTGGGGAGTATAATATTAACATACACTATATCCATACACAGTTTATAGATACAGCAACCAAAGTTTGTAATAATATAAATAATAAAGGATATTGGGCAGATTTCATTGACCCTTTATCAGGTGTACCTGTAAGTAAAACATATAAACATTCATTTGATATACATTATATACACAGGTTATTGACAATATACAATATACAATAGCATTTAAATCGTGAGAATGCCAATTCAGTATTTGTACCAACAGAATCAGTTCAATTAATGGATATAGATATAGTTGATGTTGGATGTTGTCAAGTAATGGTTCATCCAATTTGGAAAGTAAAAGCATTTTTTTCATTAATAGTTTCAACTGCACCTTTTAATATAATTAGTGAAGCAATCACATCATCACCATCTTCATAGGATACTCAAATAAAATTGTAGGTATATTGGTTAACATATTATTATTTTTATTATTATATTTATTATTAATGTAGTGAAACAATATACACCTAAAGTGGAATATTTAATGTTTAGTGGTGATGGAAATGGATCTTTTAAATATTTTGATATTCAGCATATTTTTCAAAATTGACACGTGCTTTATCACAAAGAATTAAGTTACCCATTGCAATATCACCACGTAATAACGATACTTTACTTGCTAAAACTGATCTTAAAATATTACCAATTTCAATTTGTTGTTCCTTTGTTAATCCTACCAATGTTGAAGGTTCAGTCATACTTTTTGATCTTTGAGAATCCTTTATTCCTATAAATTTATCAGCCAAATCATGTTGAATTACTCTACCTATTTCAGTTAAATTTCTACCATTTAGTTCATCCAAACTGTTTGAAAATGTAATGTGCTTTATTTTATGATCTGATAATCTCTTTAAATCACTTTCCAATCTTTGAATAAATGATAACGATAACAATGGACAAACATTACCCTTGGTTAAAAATGCAGAATTACCATATGCGCTACCAAATAAAAATGCAGTATCTGGATGATCAATAAATCTTGGACCGGTATACTCTCCACTAAAGCCAGCATCTGGATCCAATTCATTTCTACAACAATCTAAAATAATTAATTTTTTAAAATCAAGATCTGAATAACTTGAAATGTTTCTTTTAGTTTTGTAAAGTTCTTGTTTTGATTCCAATACTTTGGTTTCCTTTTCAGCAAAAATTTGAGCTTGTTTGTACAATTCTTCAAGTTGGTCGTCTGTAAGAGTATTTGAGTTGGTATCCTTTTTTGATCTTACAAATTTAGCAAATGAACTAAGTAATGGTATAGTTGGGTCAGTTTTTATTGACAAGGATCTAAAAGCTGGAAAAAATGAACTATTTGAATCATTTTCAAATTCTGCTAAACGATTAAATATTTCATCTCTACCTTTCATGTATTCTGATTTATTTGAAACTGATATTCTTTTTGATTCATTAAGTTCAACAGCTAGTTTTCTTGCTCTTGATTCTCTAATTTCTTTTTCTCTTTTGTCAAAAGTTTTTAAAACATCATTTAAGGAATAACTTTCTTTAACTCTTGGTTCTCGTATTTCATTGTTATCTTCTTTTTGTGAAAACCCAATTTGTAATTTCATATCACCACCATCTGAACAACCATGTCCAACAAAATAAAAAACAACTTGGATATTATCAACTGGTAGTTTTTCAAGGAAATGTTTTAATTCTCTTTGTAAATCAAGTGGATCTTTGACCAATGTACAATCAAAACCACATATTTCTAAAATTTGTTGAATTTTGAATTGACCAACTTCAATTCCTTCCAAATATCCCTCTTCTTTTGTAGTACCTTTATATGTACAATAACATATAAATGCAAATCTTCTAATATTATTTTTTAAATGGTCCAACTGTTTTAAACCTTCTGACATTAATTTGTATTTGTTTATAAATATCAAGTGATAAGATGATGATAGTTTTTTAGATAAAAAAAAAAAAAAAATTAATTTTTTGAAAATTTAAAAAAATCTTAAACAGTTTGCAGATCAGTTAAAATTGGATCCAGATATTTCTTTTAATTTTTTCATAGAATGGGATGTTGAAACTATTTATAGACTTATTTACCGCTCACAGTTTATTGATACAGCAAAAAAAGTTTTTAATAAAGAATAAAGAATATTAGGGCAGATATCATTGACCCTTTCTCAGGTACCTGTAAGTAAAATATATATACATTAAATTTGAATTGGTTATTAATTAGTAATTCAATCACATCATCCCATAGGTATCAAATAAAATAATTCATATAATTGTAACTGAAATTTCAGATCTGAAATAAAAAAACACCAAATCACCATGTGTTTTTATAAAAATAGCCTGGTAACCATACAAATTATTTATTTTTAAATGAATATATAAAACAAAGATTATTTGTTTATTTAAATAAATAAATATATAGAGTGTGTATGAATGTGGCTATCATTAATTAAAATTGGAAAAAAAAGATACATATCACAAATCTGAATATTTTTAATGTATTTTAAAATATGACTAAACTCATAAAATTTAATTTGTAAATAGTATCGTTTATAATTGATACACAACTAGGTGTAATAAATCAATTGTAAGTGAGTGTATTATTAAGTTTCATTGCTTTTCAATTGGTTGTATAGTCATATTGCACTCGTTCGTTTTTTTTTTTTTTTTTTTTTTTTTTAATAAATTTTAATAATTAAAATAATTTTTTTTTTTTTTTTTTCATTTACGAAATTTTAAAAATACAAGCAATATAATAAACAAATAAATTTCAAATTATTTATTTAAATAAAATTTTAATTTCATATTAAATAATATATAATATATCAATATAAATACAATGAATACATTATTAAGACGTGGTTTAAATACTGTTCGTGCATCAACAAGTCCATTTGTTGTAAGTAATAATTATATGATGGAAAAAATAATCTATATGTAGCTATTAACTAATTTTCTATTTTGTAGAGATCAACAAGTTATGGATTAGTAAATAAAAGATTTTATACAAATGACACCAATACAACAGAGAATACAGAAAATAAAGCAGCACCAGGATCACCAGAAGAAACCATTGAAAAGTTAAAAGAAGAGTTAGAAGAAACAAAGAAACAATTATTATACATTGCTGCTGATAGAGAAAACGTAAGAAGATTCGCAAAAGAAGATACAGAAAAAGCAAAGAAATTTGGTGTTCAATCATTTACAAAAGATTTGTTAGAAGTTGTTGATCAATTAGAAATGGCTACAAACTCTTACAAACCAGAACAATTATCAAATAATAAAGAATTAAAAGATTTACATGAAGGTGTTAAAATGACAGAATCATTATTTTTAAAAATTATGGGAAACCAAGGTCTTACACGTTTTAATCCATTGGGTGAAAAGTTTGATTTCAATCAACATCATGCAATCTATGAAATTAATGATCCATCAAAAGAACCAAATACAATTGGAAATGTCGTCAAACAAGGTTATAAATTACATGATCGTTTAGTTAGACCTGCAATCGTTGGTGTTGTTAAAGTTCCAAAAGCAAACTAAAAAAAAACAAAATAAACAAACACAAACCCAACAAAACAGAGCAAACCCAATTAATTAATTAATTGTTTTAACAAAAATCAAACCTGACTTTCACTTTATTATTTAAATTGTTTTAATTTTAATTGATTTAAAATAAACCATTTCTTTTATAAAGAATAATAAGGTAATGATAAAATGAACAAAACTGAAATTACAAACTAACAATAACCATAAACTTGGTAATTGTGTTGGTTGTGGTGCAAATTGATAAAGTAAATGACATACAATCATACCAAATATATTTAAATAATACCAATAATTTAAATACTTCTTACTATCTCCATTGTTGGTGGTATTACTAATTGAATTTTTATATTGGCATCCAATAATTGTAAATAATGAAACGATTGCAAAATATGGAATTATTAAACCATCTTTGAAAAGTAATGGAAACATTGAAAATGTTGAAACTAAAATTGACCAGTAAACTAAATTTGGATGATGTAATATCAATAATGATATTGGTAATGTTACTAATAATATTGTTTTTTCATGAACTTGAAATGAAAATAAGAAAAATGAAAATGATGAATTGATTAACGCGTAAATGAAAATGAATTTGTTTTTTGGTGTTTTTAAAATCCCAATTACTAATGGTATCATTGTTAATAATGTTAATGATAAACATATTTTAATTAATTGATCAGTTGTAAACAAGTTTTTCATATTTATTGCAACTGAAATAAAACACCAAAAATTAGCTACTTTATCTTCATACAATCCTCTTGCAAATGGAAATAATCTAAACATAACTTGTGATGCTTGTTCAATAGATAAAAATGGTATCCAACATACTACAAATGTTAAAATTACAACAATTCCAATTTTTAATATTTTATAAATTGATTTCAAACTGCCAACATAAACGCAATAAAAAGGAGTTAGTGTATGTATAGTGTTTTAATGAGTGTAATATTTATAATTGGATACATACAATAGGGTGATTGAAGATAATTGTAAATTTGAGATTAAGAGATAAAAAAAGAATGCAGGTGAATAGTATAATGACATTTGTTTAAAGTTTAATGATAGTACAAAGAATATACTTGCTAGTAATTGTTGATCTCTTATCATAAATGTAATTGCAAATAATGCTAAACCTAAACTAACACCATTATATTGAAAATGACCATGATCAATTAATAGTAAGCCAGGTTGTAATGATATAAATAAAAATGCTGCTATTTTTTGTCCAACACTCTTTTCACTGTAAAATGATTTAACAAAAAACCAAACTGATGGTAACCATATAATTAAATCTGATAAAATTACAGTTGATCTCATAAATAATTTACTTGAATTAGTTTCATATCCTCTAGATTTAAATAATTCCATTGATTCTGGTTCAATATATTCTCCACTAAGGTATTAAATAGTAATATATTAGTATATATGATGCGATGGTGATGTGATTATTGTTGTGATTGTGGTTATTACATTTTACCATATATCCAACTAACATATGCGGTTAATGGAGGATAATCTAAACCCCAATATAATAAATCGTTATCAGTTGAATTAAAATACCATTGATGAATTGGTAACTTTGTTGTTATTTCCATCCAATGTCTTTGTGCTTCATAATCACCAAACATTGGTGGTTTACCTTGACCTGAATATGAATTTAACGATACTAAATATCTTGCCATCAATGAAATTGAAACTAATAGTAATATCAATGATATGTTTAAACTATATCCTCCCCATTTCTTTTGTTGTCCATTGTTTTGATGTGTTTTCATTATTATCTATTATAAAAAATGATGACAGATGTTCAACACAAAAAAACCCATCAATTTTTTTTTTTTTTAATTTAATTTTTTCGCTTGAAAATTGTTGTAATAGCAAAAAGCTTGTTATTTGTAGAATTTTTCAAGATAAGATTTTAAAAGATATTGATCAAAAAAATCATTTTTTAATAATTATAAATTTAGTCTCATGGTTACTAATTTTCTTATAATTAAAAATTCAAGATATTTTGAAATGTAAAATGAATTGTTGAAATAAAAATCTAAACGAAAAGGTTTTTCATTTTTCAAGGTCACATGACCTTATATGAGAATTTTCGATGGATATTATTAAAAAAATAGATATTGTTTGATATTTTGGATAAAAAATTATAAAAATGAATAAAATTTAATAAGTCATTTCAAATTTAACAAATAACAAATAACAAATAACAAATAATAATTCTTATATAAAATTTTAAAATGAAATTATTTTTAACATTAATTTTACTTATTTCAATTGCATTTTGTTTTGCAAATGCAGTTCAATTGAAAATGCATACTCAAAAACAAATTAATTATGAAAAGATTAATAAATTGGGTGAACAAACATGTTTGTTAAATGGTCAAAGATTATCATCATATAATGGTGGTTATAGTTTAGTATCATACAATCTTAATGAACCAACTGAAAATGGATTCCAACAAGAAACATTTTTTGAAACTGGTTATGTTGATGTAGATTATGAAAATGTACAATTATTCACGAACTTTGAAGTAAACTTTGATGGACAAATTTCACAAGGTTCATTTTGGGAATTTGGTGGAAATGTATGTATACAATTATCATTATATATTTATTTTCAACAATTATTAACAATATATATTATATCACTAGAAAACTGAATATTATGTTTCAACAATTTCAGGTGAATTAGTTTGTTATGTTGGTCCAATTACAGTTCAACTTAATGGTATTTCTAATCTTGAATATCTTGGTGACGTTAATCTTGGTACAATTGAAACTGAAATTTATTATGCACCAACTCCAGCAAATATTACAATTGATACCTTATTAGTTAATAAAGCTGATTGTTCTGTCACTTCATATTACAGTACAAATAATGGTGCTATTCCAGGTTACTCAATTGAAAACATTTTCAATTATGTTGAAAATACAGTACCATCTGATTTCGATTTACCAAGTATTTGTTTCACTAATCCAACACCTGCCAATCCAACAGCACTTGCTAAAAAAGCTAGAAAATCTGCTAAACTTCCATCATTCATTAAAAGATTATCTAAATAAACATTCACAACAATGGTTTATCAATCTATAAATAAACATGTAAACAATTTAAATATTTGATTATATAATTTTTTTTTTTTTTTTTTTATTATTATTAAATTTTATTTTTCAATTAAGAAAAATTTAAATTATTGTTTGTTATTGTTGAGGTTGTTGTTTTATACTATTACTAAAATTATTATTATAGATTGATGGATACGCATTTTTTTTTTTTTTTCTATTTTTTCTTTTTTTTTTTATACAAATTACTAATTAATTAATTAATTAATTGATGGAATTTACCAAGTTATTATTATTTATGTTGTTGCTATGTTGATTATTTAACTACCACAAACTAAACAACCTTCTTCACGACGACAAGACATATTTTCATAATCTGCTAATTCATCTTCTTGAGGGGTAGTTGTGGTTGAGGTACCATTTAAATTTGACATTTTAATTGGACTTGTTAAATTATTTGCAGAGGTTGGACTAGTTGTACGATTGATTGAAGTTGGAGTTCTAGTTGGTGTTTTATTGATAGCACTTACTGTACCATCTGCATTAATTTGAGTTTTTGGAGTTTGGCTGACTAAAGTTGAAGGATCAACAGTGAATTGAATTGCATCAGCAGCTGGACGAGTACGTAAATAGTACATACCAGTTTTCAAACCTTTTTTCCATGAATAGAAATGCATTGATGTTAATTTAGCAAAAGTTGGTTCGGCAATGAAAACATTGAAACTTTGAGATTGATCAATGAAAGCACCACGATCAGCAGCCATATCAATGAGAGTTCTTTGTCTAATTTCCCAAACAGTTTTATAGAGTTCTTTCAAATCATCTGGAATACTTGGAATTGCTTGAATTGAACCACGATTTGCAACGATTTGATTTTTCATTTCTGGTGACCAAATACCCAAACTCATGAGATCTTCAAGTAATTGTTTATTGATAATTGTGAATTCACCTGCCAATACACGACGACTATAAATGTTGCTTGTGTATGGTTCAAAACATTCATTGTTACCAAGAATTTGACTTGTAGATGCAGTTGGCATTGGTGCAATGAGCAATGAATTTCTAAGACCACCTTTATTTGCAATTTTATCACGAAGTTCTGGCCAATTCCAACGAGTGGTTGGTGTAACACCCCATAAGTCTGGTTGAAGAATTCCCTGAGATGCTGGTGATCCTTTGAATGATTCGTAAGTACCATCACGAACTGCTAATTCATGTGATGCTGTCAATGCAGCGAAATAGATGGTTTCAGCGATTTCAACATTTAATTTAGCGGCAGCAACACTATCAAATGGCATACGAAGTGCAATGAAAACATCTGCTAAACCTTGAATACCAATACCAATTGGACGATGACGAAGATTTGAAGTTTTTGCTTCTTGAACTGGATAGAAATTACGATCAATAATAACATTTAAATTTACAGTGATCAACTTGGTGATATCAAAGAGGAATTTATGATCAAATTCAAATTTCTTTTCATCATCTTGGGTACCTGGTACACGACGTACAAATTTTGGAAGTGCAATGGATGCAAGATTACAAACTGCAATTTCATCTGGTGATGTATATTGAATGATTTCAGTACATAAATTTGAACTTGAAATGGTACCAAGATTCTTTTGATTTGATTTTGAATTGCAAGCATCTTTATACAAAATGAATGGTGTACCAGTTTCAACTTGTGATTCCATAATTGCAAACCAAAGTTCTTGAGCTTTAATGACACGACGTGCTAAATCTGGAGTTGCTTCATATTTCAAGTAGAGATCACGATGTTCTTGAGAGTGAGTTTCAGCGAGACCAGGTGCTTCGTTTGGACAAAATAATGACCAATCACCATTTTGTTCTACACGTTCCATGAATATATCACTCATCCAAAGTGCGTAAAAGAGATCACGTGCTCTCATTTCTTCTTTACCAGTGTTTTTCTTGAGGTCAATAAATTCAAATACATCTGCATGCCATGGTTCAAGATAAACTGCAAAAGCACCTTTTCTTTTACCACCACCTTGATCAACGTAACGAGCAGTATCATTGAAAACACGAAGCATTGGTACTAAACCATTACTTGTACCATTGGTACCACGAATATAAGATTGAGCAGCACGAATTTTACTAACTGCAATACCAATACCACCTGCACTCTTTGAAATTAATGCGCATTGTTTCAATGTATCGTAAATACCATCGATGGAATCTTCTTTCATTTGAACAAGGAAACATGAAGACATTTGAGGTGATGGAGTACCAGCATTAAACAATGTTGGTGTGGCATGAGTAAACAATTTCTCTGATAGACGAAGATAAGTTTCAATTGCAGCATCAATATTTTCACCATGAATACCAATTGAAACACGCATTAACATGTGTTGTGGACGTTCAACAACTTTATTATTGATACGATGAAGATATGAACGTTCCAATGTTTTGAAACCAAAGAAATCATAATCGAAATCACGACGATAATCAATTACACCTTCAAGACGTTCAGCATTTGCCAACACTAAATCATGTAATTCTTTGGATACCAATGGTGCTACCAATTTAGTCTTTGGGTTAATATATTCATATTGTTTCTTTACTGTTTCTACAAAACTTGTGGATGTTTGTTTATGTAAATTGGATACTGATATACGTGCTGCCAATACACCGTAATCTGGATGACGAGTAGACATATATGCTGCGGTTTCTGCTGCTAAATTATCTAATTCTGTGGTTTTAACACCTGGGAATACACCACTAACTACTTTTTGTGCTACTTCTGCTGGATCTACAATATCTGAATTTAATTTTGGTTCCATTTCACATAAAAATGAAATACGTGATGTAATTTTATCAAATAATACCTAATCATATATATATATATATTGTTAATATATTTTTGTTATTGTGTGTTACTTGTATAATAGTAATATAGTTACTTACTGGTTGTTTTGTACCATCTCTTTTTAAAACATACATTTTTGTATCTCTACTTGGAGTTACATTTGTTGTATTACTAATCATCTAATTATCAAGTAGTGTATGTTTATATTAATATTTATATGTATTGTGAGTGAGATATTATGTTTTAAATATTATATAATTACTTTTTTTTATTTTATTGTTTGTTCATATACAAGTATATGTACTTATATATATTAATACTAAAACTATTATGTTTGTGTTTTTATTTTTATATAAAAAAAATAAATAAAAGGGTAAAAACTAAAAAATTAAAAATAAAAAATAAAATGGTTCTTTTATTCTTATATTCTTATTTGTTGTGACAATATTTTGAATAATGATAAAACTAACAAACAAAAAATTCAATAACTGCTTGTTTTTTGAAATTTTTAAAAAAAAAAAAAAAATTGGCGCAAAAAAGAATTATGCCAGTTGAAAAACTTTTCTAAATTTATCGTTATTTTTTTGATAATTTTTCTTTTTTAGACACAGATATTTTTATGTTCTCGAAAACAACACAAATAAAAAACTTCTTATTCAATACCATGATTACGATTTACAAGAAAAACAACATTTATATAAATTATTATAAATACAAAAGTAGTAATATTTAACATCTTTGAAGATGAAAAAACAAGCAATATTACAAGGAATATGTTTTCTAAATTGTACTGAAAACATATTTCTTTTGGTAATTTGTTGGTGTTGTATATTTGATTTAATTAAACTTAATAATAATCTATTTTTGAAAATTAATTAAAATAAATTTAATTTCTCGTTTTGGCAAAGAACTTTTTTGAATTTTTTTTATATTTTTTATATTTTTTTTTTAATTATACACCACCGCTTTTATTAATAATACAAATTATATAGTTAAATACAATAACAAACTATATATAACATATAAATAGATGGGTAAATGGTTAATGTTAATTGATCCAGCATCATTTGCAATTATATCTATACCAATATTTGTTATTTATTATGGTTGTTATAGATCATATAGATTCAATTTAGAGAATCAACAGATATTGATGGATAATGGAGATATAGAATCAAAGTGGCTATTAATATTGCCTGCATTTGGATCATTATCACTACTAGCTTTTTTCTATTATCTTGATGCAATGTATTCTGTATTATTATTTGTAGTTGTCATCACTTCAATTTTATCAATAACTTACGTAATATATCCATTTTATCAATCTTATGTACTACCTAAATTATCTATTTATGATTCTTCAAGAAAGTATGTATAAATAACATATAAAACACTCTTACATACCATATACTAATGTTCATACATGACATTCACATCCACCACAGAGTTAAAATATTAGATGATGAGGTTACAATTACATTATCTTTAGTTATATCATTTGTAACATCAGTTATATTTACTTTATTTTGGTATTACTCAAATCATTATATGTTTGTAAATTGTAATTATCAATATATATTCTGTTATTATCATCGTCATCATATGACTAACTTTATATTTTTCTTTTCATTCTGGATAAAAAACAGTATTATCAATATGTTCAGGAATTACAGCACTTTCATTTATGAGATTAAATAATTTGAGAGGATTAACAATGCTGTTATGGACATTTTTAATATATGATGTTTTTTGGGTATTTTATAGTAGCATATTTTTTGGTGAAAGTGTAATGTAAGTAGTAATTGCATATTAATTATGATCACCACACATACTCGCACATACATATCTCATAATATTAATATCATTCATTATCATTGTATTGTATAAACAGGGAAAAAGTAGCAATTAAAGTATTAGATAAATTTTATTTACCAATGTTAATATCATTTCCTAAATTTTTTGGAGGTGGATTTTCATCATTGGGTAATGGTGATTTTGTATTACCAGGTGTATATATGTGTCAATTGTACTTTTTAGATAAATATTATAAATTTGGTGAAAAAACCAATGATATCAATAATAATGGTGGTATGGGATACTTTAACATTTCAATAATTGGATATATATCAGGATTGATAATATCATTATTAGCAGTATTAATAACTGAATCTGGTCAACCAGCATTATTATATTTAGTGCCAACTGTAACATTACCAACTTTATACATTTCACACAAAAGAGGTCATTTATTAACATTGATGAAACCAATTCCGAAACCAAAACAAGATTTAATTAATAATATGAATAGTGTTTAAATCAACACACAAATATTATAACAATAAAAATAATTAATCAAGTATCAAAATGTATATGTGCATAACATCTATATTTCTTAATTGTTGTAATTTTTTAAAGTATGGAGAAATTGTTATATTAAAAATGAAAAAATAAACATTCAAGATTATTTAAAAAATATGGTGTTACCAACAATTCACCTTAAAAAGGAGTTGAAAGAATTTCAATATCATCAATTGATACACTAGTTTATTATACACATGAAAAGTTGGTATCAGGTGATATAGATAATAGATTTACTCAATTGAAAACCATTGAATTATCATATAGTAGAGATTGTAATGGTGATGTTATACCATTTGGTGTAGAAACTATTTTATTTCCATTTTATAATTCAACTAGAAACTTTAAAATATTATACGTTACCAAATTCAGTTCATACAATTGAAAATTTATGTGCACTTTCAAAGGATGAAACTTTTCCTGATGAAAACTCTGAAGAGTATAGACCAATTACACATGATCAAGTTGGAATTTTACCACCAACTTTGGAGTATTTAGAATTCTAAAACGAAAATTATGATCAACCAATTACAAAACAAAATGTATTACCACCAACATTAAAAACAATTCTTTTATCTAAAAAAATGAATTCATGGTATACAAATTCATTTATATAAAAAGATTCAATTCATCATCAGTCGCAGACATTATAAATTATGTAATAAAATATTTAACATATTAATAAAGGTGTACAGATACTTTTATTCACATAATTTATATTTATTTAAAAAGTTACAATCTAAATTATTTAAATATTCTATATTTGATTTTGAAATGTAAATACGGCGTAATGATGCTGGTAATATTCCATCCAATGATAAATCTTGATTAAATTCAGAATGAGAGAGTTAATTTTCTTAAACCATTATGTAATACACCAGGTAAAATCGGATTATCAATACCATTTATATATAATTTTAATGATGTAATTGATAGAGGTATTTGACCAGGTTGTTAATTAGTATCAGGATTATCCATTTGAAGATCTTGTAATGATTTTGGTAATAAATTGATAAAATCAAATGTACTCATATTTTAACCTAGATTTAAACTTGTCATTGATTCTGGAAATGTATTTGGATGAATAGTTTGATCAAGATCATCAAATTCTAATTTCTTTAAATTTTTTAAATTGTAAAAATAACCAGGTGGAACTTCTTTATCAAAACGGTACATTATAATTGATGTAATGGATTTAGGAAATAAACCTGGAGTTAAAGCACCATTAAAAGAACCCATGTCAACACTAGTTAAGTTTGGTGGTAATTCAAGTACACCAACATAACGCCCAAAAACAATTGATAATAATGATGGTGGAAGTGAGAATGGATATATCACTTTTAAAACCAAAATCAAATTTTAAATATGTTACATTATGTGGAATTAAACTGTAAATGGCAATAACTTGATTGATTTGATAATAATTTTTGATTTTTGTTTGAATCAAATTTAAAATTGAATTCACCTCTAGCTTGTTTAGGTATTGCTTCATGTTCAATCTTTCCATTGTAATTTTTATGTAGTACCAATTGAGTTAATGATTCTGGTAATTGACCAACCTTTATATCTTGTTAAAAATATTTTCCTAGTTTTAATGTTTCAATTGAATTAGGAATCCAACTACCATCAAGAGATTGATTAAAATTACAATCACCAGATATTTCTAAAAATTTGATACTATCTGATAAATACCTTTTGTAATTTGTCTGTAAAATTCATTACCAATAAATGAAATACTTGTAATTGTATCTGGAAATGTTGATTCTTCTATATATATCATCTTTTTTATTCTTTTCTTTGACGTCTTCTCCTTCTTCTTTAAAATTACAAGATTTAAATTATTTAAATTTTGAAAGTTGTTTTAATGTTAACCTGATTTCTTTATTTGAATAAATTTATATAATTTCAAATGATATAAAATTTGATTTCTAATTACAATATTTCTCCATACTTTAAAAAATGATATATCTATGTCTCTTATTTTATTTGGTTGAATTATAGTTGTTGTTGGTATTTGTGGTTTATTGGCTGTATTTGTGTAATTGTGAAGGTTTTTATTGTTTTCACAAATTAAAATTATTGAACAATTAAATTTAATTTTATCACTATTGATATTGTTTGCTGTGTATAATGTTGATGTATCTATTAATGTTGTTTTTTCATTACTGGTATTATGATTGCATATTGCGTGTAATGATTGAAAGTATTTATTTAATATTTGAAATTGTTTTTCTTTTAATAATAAACTGCAATGCGATGATGGTGTTTCATCAACATTAACATTTTTATGATATTCAATTAAATTGGAATATGATATGAAAACATTATTAACTGATAATATTAAAACACATTCAACTAATATTTATCATATCTATTGTTTTTATTTAACCATTCATATATTATAGTATACATTGTTGATATTAATGATTTTTGAAAAAAAAAAAAAAATTTTTTTTTTAAGAAAGAAATAAATATAAAAATAAAAGAATATATTTTAATATATCTTTGTTTTCTAATGTTATATTTTTTCAATTTAGAAACATAAATTTGATTATTATAAATATATATTATAGATTTTATAGAAATTTGGAACTAATTGATTTTTATTATTTCTAAGTTATATATTCAATATTATCTTTCTCTAAATAGAAACCTATTAATTTACACCAAAATGAGAAGATGCAAATTGATCATTTAATGAATTAGGATCAAAATATTCCATTGGTATTATTGAAGGTTCAGCTAAATTGTTGATTTGATCATTGTTGTTAACAAATGGATCAGTTGTTGTAATTTGGTTACCATTGTGATCAACAAAACAAACACTTGGATCACCGGTAAGAAGTTGAATTAATTTAAGGAATGGTTTTCCAATATTATAATTTGATTTTGCAGATATATCAAAATAATTAATATTTTTTCTACGATGATACAAGATATGTGTTGGTTTAACAATTCTATCTTTAACATCAATTTTATTGCCACATAATACAATTGGTATTTTTTCAGTTACACGAACTAATTCATCATACCATTTACCAACATTATCATATGATTCTTTATTGGTAACATCAAACATTATAATTGCACATTTTCCTCCAATGCTAAATTTAGTGTTATGAATTATATTAGTATTTGTTGTAGTTATTGATATTTGTTATATTGTATGTACATACTAATAACCATCTCTTATATATAAATATTTTTTATCACCAGATATATCCTTAACATGAAATGTTACATCACCAATATTTGTTTTAAAAGTTATTGGTGTAACATCAACACCAATTGTTGCTATTTAATAATAAACATTTAAAATATTGATTAGAATTTGTACAATACATAAGAGTTTAACCAAATAATATATTTACGTGTATGTGTTTCTTTGAATGTTCCATTTAATTGAAGTTGAACTAAAGTTGACTATTTTATATTGTTAATTGATATACAACAAATGTGAATAATAAATATTTATAACATACCTTGCCAACTGCTATATCACCTAATAAAACTAAATTAATTGGATATTCAATAGAAAACTATTTGAAAATACAGTTAGTAAATTATATACATTATAAAAGAAGACATGATTGTTTTTTTTGTGCAATTACCGTATTCTTAACAACAACAGGAGGAGGAGCAGTAAAGGTGCTAAGCAAAGGGATGTTTGATTCTTTATTAAATACCAAAGGTTGATTACCAAATATTGATGTTGTAGTAGTTGTAGCTGGTTTAGATAATAGATCATTTGTAGTGTTAAATGAAATTGGTGATTTTTCAAGAGTGCTAAATAAACCTTGAGTTGGAGTTGGAGTTTGAGTTTGAATGATTGAATTTTGCTCATCAATAAAACAAACATCAGGATTATTGGTAAGTTGTTGAATTAATTTAAGAATTGGTTTATCAATATTATAATTTGATTTTGCAGATATATCAAAATAATTAATATTTTTTCTACGATGATACGTGATATGTTTTGGTTTAACAATTCTATCTTTTACATCAATTTTATTGCCACATAATACAATTGGTATTCTTTCAGTTACATGAACTAATTCATCATACCATTTACCAACATTATCATATGATTCTTTATTTGTAACATCAAACATTATAATTGCACATTTCGCTTGAATACTAAATATATAAATGTAGTAAATTAGTAGTTGTTGTTATAAATTTGATATCAGTTTAATTATATATGTACATACTAATAGCCATCTCTAATTGGTTTAAATTTTTCAACACCTGATACATCCCATGTATCAAATGTTATTTTACCAATATTTGTATTAAAAGTTAATTGTGTTATAACAACTCCCAATGTTGCTAATTAAATACAGAGAAATTAGTAAAAATAAAAAAATAAAATTATCAATATAAATAAATGGGTATTTACGTTTATAAATAGTTTCAAATTTACCACATAACTGTTTTTCTACAAAAGATGACTAACAAAACAGGAAAATGAAAATCGGAAATTAGTTTACAAACAGATAAATTTAACTAAATAATATTTAAGACAATATTCAATACCTTTCCACATCCATAATCACCTATTATTGCAAGCTTGTACCTTTGTTCCATTTCTAAAGTGATAAATGATCAATAATAACGAGTTTACTCTTTTATATCCAATAGAATTATTTTATTTCTAAAACAAAATTTTTCTAAAATAATTCTTTTTTTTTTATTCATTTTTTGATTTTTCTTGTAATTTTGATAGTTTTTTATCTTTTTTTTTTTTCAATTTCATTTTTTAAATTAAAAAGTTTGTAATGAATGGATAATGAAAGTAATAATAACACCAATAACAATATATACAACAATTATATAAATAATTATAATAATTATATAAATAATAGTAATAATGGAGAGAATGCATTGGATTCATTAATTAAAGATAAAGTTGATAATCATATAATTACATTTTGTAGTCAAATTGACCAAATGTTAGGTGGAGGCGTTCAATTAAAAAAGATAACAGAATTTTGTGGTATACCAGGTATTGGTAAAACACAAATGGGTTTTCAATTAGCAGTAAATGTATCAATTCCATTTGAGTTGGGTGGTGTTCAAGGTAAATCTATATACATTGATACTGAAGGTAGTTATTCAAGTCAACGTATAAGAGAAATGGCAAATCATTTAGTTGATCATTTAAAAAATATATCAACTTCCACCACCTCTCCAACTGCACAACAACAACCACCATCATCACCACAACCACCACCATTAACAGTTGAAAATGTTTTAAGTAATATTTATTATTATCGTGTTTATCATTATATTGAAATGATTTCATTAATTCATCAATTACCATTATTTTTAGAGAAAAATAAAGATGTAAGTACATATACAGCAAATTATATTAAAAAGTATGTTGTTTACTAATTTAATTAGTTATCATTTTCTTACAGGTTAAATTAATTGTATTGGATAGTATTACATATCCATTTAGAAGAGATTTTTTAGATATGGGATTAAGAACAAGAAGTTTGTTAAGTTTAGCACAGAATTTAATGAATATAGCAACAAGATATAATTTAGCAGTGGTTGTAATGAATCAAGTAACAACTAAAATATCACCAAATCAAAAAGAATCAATATTGGTACCTTATCTAGGTGAATCATGGAGTTATATTTGTACATATAGAATGATTTTATTTTGGAAATCAAAACAAAGATTTTGTCACCTCTATAAATCACCTTCATTTAAATCTTGTTTTAATCCATATGAAATTAATGAATTTGGTATACGGGATTTAAATTATAATATTGGAAATGATGGTGATAATGAACAAGAAGATGAAGAATATGATAATAATAATAATGATAACAATAACAATAGTATGTTTATTGGATAAATTTAAAAAAAAAAAATAAAAAACGCTAAACAATTGTACATTTTAAAATTTAAATTTCTTTTGTTTTTCATCTTTTTGTGATTGTGATTTTCTTTTCTTGTTTTGTTCATCAATGATATCACTAACATCTTCTTTTTGTCTTTTTGGTTGAAGAGCTTGAGTTGCTTGTTCATATTTCTTTTTCAAAAGTTCTTCATCAATTTCATTACCATTTTCAATTTCCGATGGATCAAATGTAGCTTCAACAGGTGCTGTTCTTTGACTTTTAATAACATCAACTCTAGTTGATTGTTGTTGATGTTGTGCTTGTTGATGTGCGTGTGCTTGTTGATTTGCAGTTTTAATTGTAGTTGATAAATTATAACGATGTGATGATTCCATTAAACCACCTGTAGCACTATTTCTATTTTGTTGTTCAATAACTTGATATAATTCTTTTGGTGGTTGTTGTTGGTATTGTTGTGGCTGTTGTTGACTATAATTTGATTTTTTAATATTTACAACATCAGGAGTTTCTAATCCACTTGGAACACTTGAAATACCATCAGTTGCATCTTCTTCATCAATTGATTGTTCAACACCTTCTTCACCATTTTCATCTACTTCTTCATCACCTTCTTCACCATTGAAATCTTCAGATTCTGGTAATAATTCACCCCAATATTCTCTTGATTGATTGATACCACCGTTACCATTTGATTTATTTAAATTTTCATATAATGGTTTACCAAATTCATTTAAAACTGGTCTACCCCAACCACCTGGATGAAAACCATATTGAGCGCCTTCTGGAATTGGTGCGTTTACACCAGGTATTTTTAAATTTGGATATGAAGGTGGTGGACCAATAGTTTGCATATAAATTAACCATGGTGGAGGATAACCTTCAATCATACCCAATGCACTTTTCAATTCAGCAGAAAGTACACCTGGTTTTTTATTTTTCATTGTTACTTCAAATTCTTTACCTTCGTAATACAAGTTACCTTGAATTGATAAATTTGGTTTAGTTTGATGAACAAAGAAAGCATCACGTAAAATTTCATAATCAATTCCCATCTTTCTTAATTTTGGTTGTACACGTTCACGTTGTTTTTGTTTTGATTTTAATTCTTTTTCCTTTTCAATGATTGCTTCACGAATTTTAGTGATACCTGTTGCTGCTATAAATGCTGGTAATTCAAATGGTGGTTTAACAAAACCTCTTTTACCTTGAAGATACTTTTTTTTTTGACACCAATGTGCTGGTACTGATATAGTGTTTCTATAGGATTTCATTGCAATTAAATATGCTGGATTTGGTGAATTTACATCATGTAATTCAACTACATCTGGTCTATCAACCATCTGTTTTAATATTGGTAAATGTAATTTTCTTTGTCTCTTTCTTTCTTTATTTGATAATTTTTTACCATTTTCTGCATCTGAATCATCACCATCTTTTTTATCATCATCTGAATCTTCTTTATCTGAATCTTTATTCTTTTTATCTTGTTCTTCTTTTTCTTTTTTAATTTTTTCTTCTTCTTGTTCTTTTTCTTCTTTTTCAATTCTTTCTTTTTCTTCTTCATCCTAATAATAATAATAACATTAGTATATGTTGTTATATTGGAGTTAACTATGCGTTATATTATATATACATACTTCATATGGATTATCAAAATGTTTTACCAATTTTGAAAATAACTCAAATGATGGATCACTCTCGTCTATTGTAAAATTATCTGTATTGTTGTTTTTATTTTCGTTTGTATTATTGTTACTGTTATCTTGTGTTTCATCTGTTTCTTCTTTAATTGTATGACTTCTTTCACCTTCACCATTTTGATATTGTTGTTGTACTCTATCCTCTACTTTTTTTTGTTGTTTTTGTCTTTTCTTTTGATCCTTTTTCTTTTGATGCTTTAATTTCTTTTTATTTACAGTTGGAACCACACCATTACCATTTTCTTTTTTTATATTATCATTATTATGTCCATTTGCTTCAACTAATGTTGCTTCCATATTTATTAAATAAATAAAAATGTGTTGTGCAGTATAAATTAAATGAAAAAATGAAAAAAAGGAAAAAAAAATTTGAAAAATGACAAAAAAAAAAATAAAAAAAGATTTTTGTTTTCAGTAAATTACACAAATACAAACCAATTATTTATTAAAAAAAAAATACTTTTATTATTTACTATTTGGTTGTTATTGTTTTTTTTATTGATATTTAAACCATATATTTAATTCTAATGTTGTTGTTATCTAATTATTAATTTCTAAGATAAATTGATAATATTTTTTTGATATTTTTCTTTTATCAAATTTTTTTAATATTAATTTATCGACAGAATCTGGAATTGATTTTACACTTGATGAATAATTATCTGGAAATGTGATTGATTTTAAATTACTATTTTTAATTGAATGGAAATTAATTGTTGCTTCAAATGCAATTGTTAAATTAATTACATTTGGTGGAACATAATTTAATTCATACTCGAATTTTGAATTTGTATTTCCAATAGTTAAATTTGTAATTGATAAAGGTAAATGTAATTCTTCCATTTTGTAATCAGCGATAATTAAAGTATTAACAGATGATGGAAATGATAATTTTGATAATAATGCAACACCACCTTTTTCAACTTTTACACTTTGAACTGAAAATGGAATTAATGAATTAAAGAATCTATTACCAACTGGTAATACCATTAAAGATTCAGTTGATTTAAATATAATTGTATTTAAGTAAGTTCTATTATCATGAAAAGCAGTATCTATTGCATCAGAGAATGTAACTTTATAATATTTACATAATAATGCTAATTGTTTAGATATTTCACTTCTAATTACTATACTTCTAAATACTCGGAAAAATAATTTTTGAAAATCAACTACATATGGTTCTACTACCTTTTTTAATTTCTTGTTTTTGTTTATGCATTTCTTTGATTTACCATTACTACCACCACTAACTTTTCTACTTCTACTACCACTATCACTACCACCTGCATCTTCCATTGCAATTTCTTTAATATGATCATCTATTTCCATTTCCTTTAATTGACTGCTAATTAAAAATGTTTCATCATTGTTTTCTTCTTCTTCTTTTACTTGATCTCCTTCTTCTTCTCCTTCTTCTTCTTCTATTTGATCATTATCTTGTTTTCTTTTCTTTATTGTTTTACCACTACTTTTACTATTATTGTTGTTATTTGCACTACTGGTACCATCATTATCTATGAGCATCTGGATTAATATTTCCTTTTTTGAATTACTAACATATTTTATTTTTCTCTTTTCTAATACTCTTTTAATTTCAAGTACTTTTAATGATTCATAATTTTTACTTAGAGTTGTGGATGTTGTGTGCGTTGTGGTTGATTTCATTTTATTATTGTTTATTTTTTTTTTTATTATTTTTTTTAATAGTTATATGTATAAAAAAAAATAAGTGATGTGGTGAGATTACGATATTTTAGAGGAAATGAAAAATAAAAAAAAAATAAAAAAACTAGTATGTGAGATAGAGAGTGATATGAATTCAAATTCAAATTTTTTTTTTTTAATTTTAATTAAAAAAAAAACAGTTATTGCCTTTTTTGAATAAATTTTTAAATTACTATAAATTACCCGTTAGAAAAAAACAACAACTAAAACAAACAAACAAACATTATATTTACACAAAATGTGAAATCAATAAGCAAACAAAAAACAACACACAAAAAACAAACAAACATTATATTTACATAAAATTGTGAAATCAATAAATAATTTTATTTGGATCAGTTGAAGAAAAGATTTGATGAATTTTAGATGATAATACAAGACCAAGATTTCTAGTAGTGCCATTTGTTTGATCGATTTTAATTGATTTTAACAATGATTCTTTTTCAGAATCTGGTGATGAATTTCCATAAAAACTTAATAATTTTGAATATGTAGGATACTCTGAAACGATACATCTTGCAATATTTTGAGAAACACCATTTAATTGACAAAGTTGAGCCATCCACATATCAGTGTATGAACTTGTTTTACCTTTTTTCTTTATAGATTCAGCACAAAATCCATCAAATAATTGATCTTCTGCTTTCAATGGTTTCAATGCAATTGCATTGTATACTTTTGATATATAATTTACAACATCATTTCTATTTTCAATTACTCTAATTGTAAAATTATATTCCATTTGAATTTGTACCAATATTTTATCAATTGTACTTCTATTGATTGAAATGATTGGTTCGTTGGATGTACTACTATTACTACCATTTGATTCTATACCTTTTTTAATTGCTTGTTTTGATTGTTTTGATAATTGTAATAAATGTTGATCCAATGCTTCAATTAACAATGTGAAATTATTCTTTGGATTATCTTTGGTAATACGTGCAATTTTATCAACTAATGCTCCTTCATTTTGAATAAATTCAACTAAATCTTTTGAAGAGTATTTTATAATTGTAAATGTTTCGTATGGTCCATCAACCATTTGATCTGTTCTACGTAAAAAGTTTATTGAATTTGGTATGTTAGTTGAACACATTTTAATATTTGGTGTTGTATTTGCTTCTAATTGATTTCTAATATCATCAAATCCAATTTCTCTTTCCAATGTTTTATCAAATATAATAAATGTTTCTTCTAAACATGATTCTTTTGTAATCTTTTTAGCTGCTTTTGTTTTTGTTGTTTTAGTTGATGATTTCTTTGATGTTGTTGTTGATGATGATTTTGTTGATTTTGATTGTTTACCTGGATAATGTTCTTGAATTTCACTATCTGAAACTTCGTCTATATCATGATATGTATTATGTATTCCACTAGTATCTGATGTTGCACAAAAATTCATACTATCATCTTCTAAAAATGAATCATCATCGTAATTTGCCTTTTTCTTTCTTTTTGAACTACCTTCACTTTCACTATCGCTTTGATTTGTTTTTCTTTTATTTGATGATGATGGTTTTGGTGGTGATGGTTTTGATTTCTTTGATGATGTAGTAGTTGTGGTTGTAGTTGTAGTTGGTTTTTTTTTATTATGATTTAATCTTTGTTGTTGTGATCTCTTATACTCATCGTCTTCATCTGAAGATGCAATATCCACTACATTTCTTTTATTATTACTTGATGTTGATGTTGTATTTCTTTTATTTGATGAAGAGGATGATTTTTTTTCTTTTGTGTTCGAAAACTTGTCATCGCTGAAATCTTTATATCCTTCATTATCCGAAGCTAATTTTTCATATTGATAATCATCTTCATCATCATCTAATGAAATAATTTCTGCATCGTTTTTCATAATTTTAATAAAAACTATAAAACTATATATAAGTTGTGTGTGTTTGTTGTGTTAAAAAATAGCAAAAAAAAAAAAAAAAATTGAAACGCGCAAAATTCAACAAAAAGACCAATTATTGCAAATTTAATTAAAAAAAGAATATTTTATTTTTTATTTATGATTAGCTTTAATGTTGGCTTTGATGATGAAGAGTTATTATTATTATTATTATTGTTATTATTATTATTTGAAGAAGATGATGAAGAAGATGATCTTGAACTACTACTATTGTTATTGTTGTTGTTATCATTATTATTTGAAGATGATGATGAAGAAGATGAACCAGATGAAGTCTTTTTCATTTTATTATATAATAATTTTAATTCTGGACCACCAGAAGCAGTATATTTTGAAGCTGAGTACCAAAGATGTGAATCTAAATCATCTCTTGAAGCAGATGATGATTTTTGTTCATCCATTATATTACCAATTTCTTTACCAAGTGATAATAGATATTTTTTAGTTAATGATACTTTTTCTTCTCTTGAAAGGTTATCATCTGAAAGTGATCTAAATTTCTCTAAAAGATCTTTGGTTGGTGTTAAATATTGTTGACATTTTTTCAATAAATTTTTATCATAATTAACATCTTCTTCGTTGTCGTCATTATTACGATCATTATTACGTGATGATGAAGATGATGGTCTACCTCTTGATGATGATGAAGATGTTAAAGGTGCTAATGATGTTGATGTTCTACTTCTACCTCTACTACTTGTGCCACCACTTCCACTACCACCATTACTGCTACTACTGTTTCTACTGTCTCTATCTCTATCACGTTCTCTATTATCATCATCTGAATGATTTTTACTTCTTGATGATGATGATCTTGAAGATGAAGAGGATGGTCTTGATGATGAATTGGATGACGATGATGAAGATGGTTTTGAAGGAGATCTTTCACCCATTTTAGTTGGTGGTACTGATACTCTACCAAAACGAGTTGATTTTGGTGATAATATTTCTTTTTGTAAATCTTCACTCTTTATTCTCTTTTTATTTCTAGATGCAGACTTAATTTTTTCTAAATGTGCTTCATCATCATCTAGATAATCTTCATCGTCATCGTCTGAATATTTACTATTTCTTTTACTTCCACTTGATGATAAAGAAGATGATGGCGGTCTACCTCTACCTCTATTATCATTACCACTTCTTTCGCCTCTACCACTACTACCACTATCACTTTGATCTTTTGATGATTTTCTACCTCTTTTCTTTGGAATTTTAAATTCTTCTTCCTTTTCTTTTTCAATTTCTTTTGATTTCTTTGAAGATTTTGTAATTTCTTTTGCAGATTTTAATAAACCATCGACTCTACGTTGTAATGTTGCACCTTTTAATTTTTGTGTTGGAATTGTTGTTGGTTGTAATGGTTGACCATCTGAACCAATCAATGGTGCTGCAGCACCTTCAATTTCAATTATATCACCAAAACCAAGTGTTGAATCTTTTTGAATTTGCTCCCAATTACCTTGACCATACTTGTAAATACCCATTAATAACATTGCATCCTCTTTTGGTCCCCATTTGATTGCCCAAGAAACTGGACGAATTGGAAATGTTACACGAAATTGTTGATAATCTTTTAACCATGGTTTACAAAGTTCTTCCAATACTTCCATATCTTGAACACGTTGAACAAACTCTGATGCATTGATATCAGTACCATTGTAGAGAATGTGAATTTTATCTGATGAATCTTGATTATTACGAACTGCAGAATGAGAAGCATCGATAATCTCTTTACAAATTTCTTCTGTTGGACGTAATGGTTTTGCTGTTGGAAAATCAGCATCAACCAATATCTCTTTTACACGACGATGAGTACCAAACTTTTTCAATGACCTAATCAACACTTTAATTTCTTTTTTATTGTACAATTGATTTACATCCTTCTTTGCATTCACTGTGATTACAATTGGTTCTGAAGTACTACGTTGATTTGATGATGAATCTCTTGAATTGGTTTCTGTTCTTCTTCTTGGTCCCAACAATAGCAAATCCTTTTCCATATCTTGTGAATCTACTATTTTTTTACGTTCTGAATCTGGAATGATATCCTCCCAACTATTACTACTTCCATTACCACCATTGCCACCTGTATTACTATTATCATTGGTAGAGAAATTTGCAACTCTAAATGAATTTAACAATTCTTCACCTGCTGTTGTTGAATCTGATGCTTCACGAGTTTCTGCACGAGATAAAATTTCATCGATATCCATTTCTTCAATTGGATTTGATTCTTCAGTGCCACCTTCTTTAAACAATTCTTCTGCACCAAATTTCAAAATTGCTTCCAACTCTTCTTTATTGAATACACTTGGATTAGAGGTTGAACCAGATTTTGCAGTTTGTGACTTTTCCATTGTTTGAATTACCAAATGATCAAGTACCATCTTTTGTTTAGCACGTTCAAGGATATCTTCTTCAACTGAACTTTTAGATACCAATCTATAAATGTTTACATGATTCTTTTGACCAATACGATGTGCTCTGGCTTCTGCTTGTAAATCATTTTGTGGATTCCAATCACTATCGAAAATGACAACTGTATCAGCAGTTGATAAATTAATACCAAGACCACCAGCTTTAGTTGATAAAAGGAAACAAAAATCTGGTGAATCCACTGCATTAAAACGATCCATTGCTTGTGATCTTTTTTCTCTACTCATTGAACCATCTAATCTTTGAAATTGAAATGAACGACCTTTTAAATAGTCTGCTAGTATATCCAACATTCTTACCATTTGCGAGAAAATGAGTACACGATGACCAGTTTCTTTTAAACGTACCAACAACTTATCCAATAAAATCAATTTACCAGATGCTTTAACCATTGCTTCAAGTAAATCTTTACCTTTTGCAGCTTGTTCACATTCATCACGTGCATTTTGATAGAGATATGGATGGTTACAAGTTTTCTTGAGTTCAGTCATAATGTTTAACAATGTTGTTTTTTCACCTTTACCTTTATTCAATTCAGTGAAATTCTTTGTCAAAATCCAACGATAATATTTCTTTTGAACATTTGATAAATCAACACGAAGAATACGTTCAGTCTTTGGTGGTAATGATTTTTCAACATCCTTTTTGATACGACGAAGTAAATGTGGTTTCAATACACTATGTAATTGAGCAATTTGATCGTTTTCTTTGAGATCTGAATATTGATCTTGAAAATCTTTGAGTGAAGTGAATTTATTTGGCATTAAAAAGTTGAGAAGATTCCAAAGTTCTTTCAATGAATTTTGTAATGGTGTACCTGTAACCAACAAACGATTTGTAGTGTTGTAAAGTTTCAATACTTCATGAAGTACAGATTCTGAATTTTTCAAACGATGAGCTTCATCAACCGCTAAAAATTCCCATTTAATGGTACCAAGTGTATTTTTATCTTTTAAAATGAAATCATAAGTGGTGAGTAGTACATTGAAATTCAATTTCTTTTTACCAGCACGATTTGTTGTATAAAATTCATAAGTTTTAATGATTTCTCTTGAATTACCAGCACCAGTATAACAAACGACATTCATATCAGGTGCCCATTTTGCAAATTCACGTTGCCAATTTTCAATTGTTGATAATGGTACAACAACAAGGAATGGACCTTTAATATCTTGTTCATTGTATAAATAAGAAAGGAATGAAATTGTTTGAATTGTTTTACCAAGTCCCATTTCATCTGCCAAAATAACATTTGTATTATTCATCCAACTATGAACTAACCAATTTAAACCTTCCATTTGATAATCACGTAATGTACCTGCATTAATCCATTGTGGTTGTTGTTCAATCTTTGTAAAACCTTGTTCTAATCTTTTCTTTGCTGAAACTGTATTTGATTTCAATGGTGCATTTTGATTACTTTGTTGACGTGTTAAAAATATATCAATTTCATTTTGAAACTTTGAAATATCTTCTGGATACTCCCAAGTTACTTCTGAATATGCTAATACTTTCCATTTAACTAGGTATTGAACATTTGATTTATATTCTGAATTATTACTATTGGTTGTAGTTGTGGTAGCTGTTGTTGTAGTTGTAGTTGTAGTAGTTGTAGTGTTATTATTATTTTCAATACCATCCATTAATTCTCTTGGTTCAACTTCTCTTTGTGCAATTACTCTTTCAACAATTGTATAATCTTGAATTTCTTGCTTTGTTAATTCACGAGTGATATCAGCTTGTTCAATATCTTCTTTTGAAGCTTCTTGACGCCATTGAATTGAATCCAATATACCTTTGACATAATTTATTAATTTCTTGTTTCCTTTGAAATTATTTAAACTTTCATATGCATCCCATGTATTGTGAATGTATGCCCATCCTTTCCATTTGACAAGAAATTCATAATCTTCAACATTGAAAATATCACTTTCTGCACAATCTTTTTTCAATTGATGATCCAATATCTTTTCAATTACATCCTCTTCCAATGGTTCAAAAATTAATGGTTTAACTGCTGCTACTGCACCACCTGTTGCTGATGGATATGCATATTCATCCTCTTCATCACTATTAAAAATTGAAAAATCTATATTACCACCATTTCCTCTTGTTCTTAAATTTAAATGAGTTATTGTACTTTCTTCTTCTTCATAAATTTGATTATTTTTTGATTTTCCTACAACAACACGGGCATCGTGTTAATATTATATATTTATATTATATATATGGATAATAATAATACATGTGTGATAGTTACTTTTTGATTTTTTAGATACTTTCTTCTTTTTACCATTTTCATTATCGGAATAATCTTCATCACTTGAACCACTTGATGAGAATACATTATTTACAAATTGACCACCACCATTACCACCACCACTACTACTATCATCATCATCTTCTTCTGAATCTGAAGCATTATATTTACCTTTTCTTGCTCTAGTTGCTGGTATTGTCCAATTCTCTTTTTGAAATTTAGCTGTTACTTTTTTCTTTCCATTTGTTTGTTTTTTTTCTGTATATACAAGCCAAAAGGTTATAAGTTAGTGGTTTGCGTAAACACTGTGTTTTATAAACATATAATCTAAAACTATACATACTAGTAGATTTCTTTCTTGAACTTGGTTCATAATCTGAATCTGAACCATCTGAATCTTCTGGATCACTTTCTGAATAAATAACTTTCTTTGTGGTTCTACCTGATCTTGTTGTTGTAGTTGTAGTAGTTGTTGTATTGGTTACTTTTTTATTGTTGTTGTTTTGTTTTTTCTTTTTTTTATTATATACATCGCTGTCATCGGATTCGTAATCATCGTCTGACTGTTCAGAAGATTCTTCTTCGCTTGGTAAGTAATCTGAGTCATTATCTTTACCACTTTCTGCCTCAACTTCTTCAACTTCCTCTTCACTTGGTTCAAAATCTGAATCTGCTTTATTTACAACTTTTTTCTTATTAATTGGCTGAAGTTCCTCTTCTTCTGATTCACTTGGTAAATATGGTTGAATTGGTTTCGATTGTTGTTGTGGCTGTGATTGTTGTTGTTTATTTTTTTGTGGTGAATCATCTTGACTATCTGAATCTTCTGAACTACTACTCGAACTATCTGAACTTTCTGATTCTGATTCTTCTTTATTACTATTGTTGTTACTAATGGTCTGATTATTATTATTTCCACCATTACCACTATTACTATTATTATTATATGAATTGTTATTACTACTATTACTATTAGTTATAGTTTGATTATTATTGATACTATTAAAATTAACATTTTGTTGTTGTGCTGTATGTTGTATTTGTTGTGGTTGTTGATTTTGTGTGTACATTGGAGGAGTAGTAGTTTGTGGTGATTGATATGAAAGTGGTGGAGAAATAATATTCATATTATTGTTATTGTTATTAAAGTTCGAATATGATGGTGATTGTAAATTTTGTTGCTGTTGTAAATTTTGTTGTTGTTGCGCAAACAACTGTTGTTGTTGTAATAGTTGTTGTTGATGTTGTTGTTGCTGTTGTTGTTGTTGTTGATTGAATTGATTTAATACAGGAGGTGGGCCATAACCATTTGCATTATTGAAATTATAGTAATTATTATTACTCATTCTTTTTATATATATATATACGATTACTGTGTTTTTAAAAAAACATATATAGATATAATTATTAAAATATATTTATGTATTTGTGATATAATATCTTAATATCGTAATCTCTAATATCTCTAATCTTTTTATATTTTATTTTTTATTTTTATAAAAACTATAAATTATGTATATGTGTGTTATTGGTGTTGGTGTGTTGTGTGTTGATTATTTATTATTTTATTAGTTTTATTTTATTTTATTTATAATTATTTCTATTTATAAACAAACACCAATGAACCGATGATTTTTTTTTTTTTTTTTGATTTTAATTAATTAAAAATATGAAATCAAGCTGCTCCTTGAGTGTTTTTAAACAATTAAAAAAAAAAAATGAAAAAAAAATTATTTTTTTATAAATTTAAAAAAAATGAAAAAAAAAAAAAATTGAAAAAAATTAAAATTTTAAAATGCTTAAAAGCAGGGTTTAGTGTTTGGTTTGTTTATTTTATTTGTCACTATCCATTATCTTTGATAGTAATTTATTCATTTGATTAGACATAATTGGTTGACCTTTTTTTGATTTTTTTAAAATTG
Organism: Dictyostelium brefeldianum; assembly: GCA_013375695.1. Lineage (NCBI taxonomy): Eukaryota > Evosea > Eumycetozoa > Dictyosteliales > Dictyosteliaceae > Dictyostelium > Dictyostelium brefeldianum. The sequence goes on from JABXES010006100.1 coordinate 58,008, forward strand.
TACCAAACTTTTCCTTATTTTTAACTTGAATTTGTTTTTTAGTTTTTAATTTCTTTTCTGCAATCTCCTTAAATAATTGTTGCTTTTCTTTTTTCTCTTTTTCAAATTGATATTTTGCAATTTTAAATTGTTTTTGTATTGAATATTTCTCTTCACTTTCTTTTTTATCTGTTTCTTCTTTTGTTGAAGTAGTTGTAGTTTGTTTTTCTTTTTTATCGTTATCTTTATTATCTTCATTTTCATTTTCGTCGTCTTCTTCTTTTTGTGGTGGTGGTTGTTGTGGTGGTTGTTTTCTTGATCTATTTTTATCGTTTTTCTTTTTTTTCATATCTGCTAATAATGAATCATATTTTGAGTCATCACCAGTTGCAAATCTTGACATTGGATCATTTGATTCCATATCTTTATATATATCAGGTATATTTGTGCTGTTGTTTTCATTTTCATTCTTTTTACTAAATCTATCATATTTACTTTTAAAATTCTTTTCTTTTTGATGTAATTCAATTTCTGTATTTTCAAAGATGAAAAATTAGTATTACTAACATATGAATGGTTATTGTTGGTAGTGTTAATTTAAAATTTTTGAAACATACTCTTTTTTGAAACGTAAACTTGATTTCTTTCATTTGCAAATCTACCTATAGATAATTTAGTTGAATCTTCTTTTTCATCTTTACTTATTCTACCTCTTTGTGCGAATATCTTTTTTTTATCTCTATTCATTTTTTTTATATGTACACTCTTATTTCGTTTTTTAATCAAATTAAAAAATAAAAATAAAAAAAAAAAATTTGTTTTTGCTTACATTCGTTTTTAAATTTTTGTAAGCAAAAATAATTTAATTTGCAATTTTAAAATGTGGAAAATATTTACAGATATGTTTATTAAATTATTATGATTAAAATATAAAAAAAAGGAATAGACAAATTACAATTGTATAAGAAGCACACCAATACAATTATTTGTTTCTTGATAGTTAAAATATAAAAAAAAAAATGAATGGATCAATTAGACGATTGGGTAAGATGCCATTGTGGCTACACCACAGTTATTGTTCTTATCTCTTGACATTAAAATATAACCTTGTAAACCCCAATCTTTTAGAATAGAAGATGTAATAGAAGGTAGTATATTAGTATATGAGGAGGAGATAAAGTTAAATATTATATCAAAAAATACATACCAGAATTCCATGAATTTTTAACGATGTAATAGTCATTTCCATTTTCAGTACCCATACCAACAATAAGAACACCATGATCTAATTCTTCGGATGAACAAGATGGTTCAAAGTAAACACCAGATTTATAAAGTTGGAATGATGGTTGACTAGCATCAATTGCAATAGAGACTGGACCTAATAAAACTGCTTTTTGCAAATCAGCTTCATCACCAGCTTCAATTTCTTGATATGACTTGATTTTAGCGGCAACTTGATTACTTTTGAATGAACATTGATCATTTACTTTAGTTTCATATGGATATGCACTTTCACTCATTATACCATTATTATCAATAACATATTCAAATGAATTAACCATTAAACCACCATCACAACCTTGATTTTCGTATGATGATGAACAATCTAAAATTTGTTGTTCTGATAACGATACTAAGTTACCACCATTAGCAATTGCATTAGCACCCTCAATTGCACCAGTTGTACTGAATGAATAACATGATCCACATGAACCTTGATCTTTTACTGGTGTAACCATACCTTTTTCTCTCCAATCAATTGATTGAACTGTTTGTGTTCTGCCAATCAATCCTTTTTGTTTTAAAGCTGGATGAACTCTTGGACGTTTATTTAATTTAACAGTTGCTCTAGTACCAAGATATTGGGTTCTATATTCATCATTTGTAAGATCAGCATGGGCATTTAAACCAAGTACAGTTGGAGAGTCACCTTTTTCATTCCACTTGTGAACTAAATCCATATTTTCTTTAAACGATTCATACTTTTTCAAAAATTCTTTATTTCCATAGAATTTCTTATGCTCACGCATCCAGTCCACAAATTTATTTTGGTATTGACTTGTTGAAAATACATTGCCAGCAGAGTAAACCAGTCCAAATGAACTAATTACAATTAAAACAATTATTAAATTTAATGATAATCTCATTTTTATTATTGTAAAATATTTATATTACTATTGATATTTATTATACTATTTACTATTTATTTATTTATTGTGTTGATTATTTATTTATACTATTTATTACTATTGATACTATTTATTTATTTATATATATATTTATTATTATTGGGTATTTTGAATGATTAATGATTTATATTAAAAAAAATTTCTTTCATTTTATATCACAAATTAAACAGAAATATTCCAAGGAATATTCTACCAGGTCATGTGACCCGTCGTTTAAATTGTCATCGAAAATGCTGTTTCAATTTTAAAATTAAAAACGTTGAAAATTAATTATCATAACTACATTATTCTCGCATTTTTTTGGGAATTTAATTTAATTTTAATTTTATTTTTAATTTTACAAAAAACAAATTGAAATAAATTAAATAACCCAGTGTTAAAACAATATAACTTAAATATTATATACACACACGACACACACAACACACAACATATATATTGTTAAAAAGTCAGTGTAGTTTTTTTTTATACAACACCATATTCTATCGTTTTTTTATTATTGAGGGTTTTTTTTTCTATTTACATATATTATTTAATTTTTCTGTATTGATATATATATTGAGGGTTGATATTGATTGATATTGTTTTATATTATTTATTATATTGTTTTATATATTTAATTTGAGTCCATAAACATTAAATGATCAGAATTTGGTGAAGGAGTCGATGTTGAAGGGGTTGTAGTTGAAGATGAATTTGAATTTTTAAACCTTTTAAAAAATTGATTACTTCCGATGAAATCTTGTGATTGATCTGGTTGTTGAAAATTTGTAGGAAATGAAATACTATTTATATCATCGGAATGTAAACTATTTTGATTAAATTGATTAAAACTATGAAGATGTCTTGGTATATTATTGTTGTTATTGTTGGTTGCTGTAGTAGTTGTAGTAGTTTGATTATTATTATGTTGATGTTGTTGTAATTGCTGATGTTGTTGTAATTGTTGTTGTGGTTGTTGATGTTGATTGAATATATTAGTATTATCGCCACCATTGCCATTACCATTACCATTATTATTATTATTATTATTATATACATTTATGCCATTATGATTATTTCCAGAAAGATAGTACAACTTTGGTAAATGTCTTTTCTTATTATGTTGTTCGCCGTTATTAATATTATTATTTGATAATTGTTGTACTTGCTGTTGATGTTGTTGTGGGGGTAATATAGTGAATGGATTTGAATGTGGTATAGTATATATTGATTGTTGTTTAAAAGGATTCTCTACAATTGGTTTTTTATTATCATTTTTATTATCTATTATATGTGTTTGTTGTTGTTGTTGTTGATCGCTATTATTATTGTTGTTATTATTATTCGTACCACTAATATTATTTGTATTATTTGATGTTGACGGTGGTTGTGGTTGTTGTGGTTGTAAATTTTCTTTTTCTTTATTTATATAATCTAAAAGTTGTGATATTGAATCGATATTATTTGATTTTACAAATTCTAAAATGTTTTCTAATGAATCTTTATATCCCTTTAAATACGATTGTTTCTTAATTAAAAGACTATTCTTGTATAGTAAAGTTATTTGGTTTGCCGCTGATGTGAATGTTGAAAATAGGTCTATATCACCTTCGTTATTGCTATTGCTATTGCTATTGCTGTTGCTACTGCTTCCGCTATTATTGTTTTGCATGTTTGTATTGTTCTTTTAAGTATATAAACTACTATACACACATAAAATATTTTATATATCTATACAACTAACAGGTGTATGTATGTTTTTATAATTAATGAAATTTTAAAATTTATTTTTTTTATTTTTTTCCCGAACCCCTTTTTTTTTTTAATTATCCATAAAATTTAAAAACAACACAGATGCACCATGATGTATTAAATTTTTTTATATTTTATATCTTTATACCATATACCTATATACCATATAAGTACTTATATAACTATTGATTTAAACTAATACATTCTTACTACCAACAATAATCAACATTTATCTTTGCCAACAGTTGATGAATAAAAACCAGTTTCTATTATTTGAATGAGTACAAGCAAGTTGATTGTAATTTAATATTAATTTAAAGCAATGTAACATAGTTACCATTACGTGCATGTAACTAAATATAATTACTATCAATTTGTTCTTCAAATTCAAATCATGATTCTGTTTTTTTGTATTCATTTACAATTGTTCAAAGGGGAAATGTTCGATTATATTATTAATATCATTGTTAAATGAAGAGGTTGAAAGTATATTTATAAAGTTTGTTTGTTGTTTTGTTTTCATTACAATCACAGATATTTCTCAATCTCTTTTTTTTCTTTTTTTTCAAAAAAAGCTGTGATAAAAACTTTTTTTTTTTCATTATTTTACAAATAGATAACTAAAAAGGATGGATAATATATTTGATTTTCCGTCCTTGAATATTGGTGTACAGTCAAATAATAATAATGATGATACAACCACAACAACAACTACAGTTTTAAGTTTTGAAAAACTTTTAGAAATTAATAAAGAAAATGAAATTAAAAGTAATGACCAACGTGGTTCATTTGTACAACCAGTAATCATTGACAAGAATGAAGAATCAACTAGAAAAACAAAATTGGAAGAAAGAAGTAAAAAAAAAAAAAGAAATGAAGAAACTTCAATTCAAGATCCACTTTTTTTTAGTAAACTTCAAAGTAATATATTAAAAAGTAGAGTCAAAGATTTAACTATACAATTAAAAGAATTACAAAAAAAACATAATATCAGTACAACAGAAATAAATGGTAATGGTAATGGTAATGGTAATACAAATGATGGTGATGAAATAGATAAAGAATTTAATGAATTAAAAACATTTTTAGATAGATCATTTTCACATAAATCAAAATCAAGTGCAAATAATGAAAAGATAACAGAAATTTTTGATGAAAAAGAAGAAAGTGAAATGATTGAAAAGATAGATTCAATATTATACGAAACATTTAGACAACTTGAACCATACCAACCATCAACAATTGAAAAATCAAATGGTTATTACTTTTTAGAGAAATTAGTTAAAGGATTCTCAAAAACTGATAAAATTAAATCTGATCAAAAGAAATTATCTGTTACTGGTATACGTATTGGAAGACAACAAAAATCAAAAAGGTTATTAAACTATATCAATTTACTTAAATCAAATTTAGAAGATACAAAAAACCCAACTCAATTAAACTACTATTGTAAAGAATTGGAAAAGAAATCAAAAGAGTATCATAAATTATCAAAAATTGAAAAGCAACATGAATCATCTGGTGAATTAAATGAGGAAGAAGATAGAGAAGTAGTTGTTGAACCATCGAAAGAAAGAGAAGAAATTCAAGAAATTGTTAATGAAAAGAATTGTGATTTACAAAATAAATTATTACTAAGTAAAAGATGTTACATATGTAAAGTAATTTATAAGACAATACATGGATTTTACGATGGATTATGTTGGTCATGTGCAGAATTTAATTTAGAAAAAAGGAATTCAACAACTGATTTATCAGGTAGAATTGCAATTGTAACTGGATCAAGAATTAAAATTGGGTATGAAACTACATTGAAGTTATTAAGATCAGGATGCACTGTTATTGCAACATCAAGATTTCCAACTGATACAGCAATTAGATTTTCATTGGAGAAAGATTTTAAAGAGTGGTCATCTAAATTACATGTTTATGCATTGAATTTATGTGATTTGAAATCACTAGAATTATTTTGTACAATTATCAAAAGTAAATTCCCATCAATAAATATTATTATAAATAATGCTGCTCAAACCATTAAAAAGCCTGTCAAATTTTACGAAATCCTACTATCCGTTGAAAATATTCATTCTCCACCAATTGAATGTAAATCAATTTTATCACATTTTAATGAAATCAAGTCACAATATTTAAAAAATAATGGTATAATTGATAAAGATATATTAGGTATTGAAAGTAGTAGTCACGGTACTGGTGAAAACAAATTAATTGAATCAATTTCAAATTTATCATTAATTAAAACATCAAATATAAATGATACAAATAATGTTTATGGTAATGATAGTGAAATTGATTTAGGTAAATGTGATGAACATGGTCAACCAATTGATAATAGAGAATCAAATTCATGGACACAAAAAGCATTTGAAGTACCATTAATTGAATTAATTGAAGCACATGCAATATCAGCGTTTTCACCATTTATAATGTTTTCTCATTTTTATCCGGAAATTAAGAAATCATCAATTGAGCATGGTTCTGCGTTCATTATAAATGTTAATGCTATGGAAGGTAAATTCAGTAGATTTTATAAATCTCCAAATCATGCTCATACAAACATGAGTAAATCATCTCAAAATATGTTTACTCGTACAAGTGCATGTGATTTATCATTAGAAAATATCTATATGAATTCAGTTGATACTGGTTGGGTAACTGATGAAAATCCATTAAAATCACCATCGTCTTCATCATCTCATGATAGTCAATGGCAACCACCATTAGATGAAATTGATGGCGCTGCTCGTATATTAGATCCAATTTATTCTGGTCTTCGTTCAAATAATTGTTTATTTGGTTTATTCTTTAAAGATTATAAACCAGTATCTTGGTAAACACAACATTACAATAAATAAATTAGCACTACTAAAAAGTTATCGGTGGTATGGTGTCATGCAATCGTTTTTATGAAATTAATTCACATAAAATAAAATAATTTCGTCGTTAGAAGCAACATGTAAAAAAAATTTTATTTTTTTTTTATTTTTTTTTTTAAATTTTATGTGGTACTTCAAAAAAATAATTAAAGATCTTTTTTAATTTAACACGCTTGCCTACACTCAACACATACATATAAAAATAAATAAATAATTTTATCCAAACACACATACATAAAAAATACATTGTAAAATAAAATTAAACGACACACATAAATAATTTTTTATACATAAAAAAAAAACAAAAAACAAATTTATACAATAAACTAAAAACTATATATAACATATAAAATGGCAACAAGTTTAAGAGATTTATCAAAAGATAGAATATTAAATGAAATGGTTAGAACTGTTTCACCAGAAGCAAGTAATGGATGGAAAGCATTAGTTGTAGATCAAGATTCACTTCGTATTATATCAGCATGTTGTGGTATGTTTGATATTATGGAAGAGAAAGTAACAGTAGTAGAGAAAATTGATAATCAAAGACAACGTTTACCAAATCTTGAAGCAATTTATTTCCTTACTCCAACTGCACGTTCAATAGATTTGTTAATAAATGATTTTAAAAAGAAATCACAACCACATTATTTAGCAATTCATTTATTCTTAACTTCAAGTAGGTTAATCATTCATATTACACATTAAACAAAAAACTATATATGATATACTAATATCATTGTTTTGTTTGTTGTTGTCTTAATATAGAATTACCAGATATTGAATTTAAAAAATTATCAGCATCATTAGCAGTACATAGAATTAAAACATTTAAAGAGATAAATTTAGAATATTTAGCAATTGAAAGTCAAACATTTCATTTTGATCAAAATAATGCATTATTTAAATTGTTTTCACCAGATTCACCAGATCAAACAGAAGAACATGCATTGATAGCAGCACGTTTAGTATCGGTATGTGTATCATTGAATGAATGTCCAATCATTAGATTTTCACGTAGTAATCCAGTATCGGCAATTGTAGCAGGCCATACACAAGAAAAGTTGGATGCAGTAATGAGAAATGTAAAATCATTTAGACCAAATGATGATCGTTCAACATTGTTAATATTGGATCGTTCACAAGATCCACTTACACCATTGATTCACGAATTTTCATATCAAGCAATGGTTTATGATTTGTTCGATATTCAAAATGATAAATTTTCATTTGATACAGTTACAAATGCAGGTGCACAATTGAAAAAGGATGTATTGTTGGGTGAAACTGATTACATGTGGTCTGGTTTACGTCATCAACATATTGCAGATGTATCAACTTATCTTACAACTCGTTTAGATGAATTTTTAAAAACCAACCAAGTATCACAATATTCATCACAACATACAGGTTCATTGAAAGAGGCAGGTGATGTAGTACGTTCACTTCCACAATATCAAGAAATGATGGGTAAATATTCAGTTCACATTAATTTAGCAGATCGTGCTTCAGCTAAGTTCCCTGAACTTGAACAGTTGGCATACCTGGAACAAGATATGGCCACAGGTGAAGATTCAAATGGTAATACACCTAAGAATGTTGTTGGTCGTCTTTCAAATTTCCTTTCAGATTTCTCTGCAGACAAATACAATAAAATTCGTTTACTCATGATTTACATTATCAGTCAAGAAGGTATCAAAGAAGAGGATCGTAGAAAACTTATGGATTTAGCTGGTATTAGTCAAGCTGATCAAATGGCATTTACAAATTTACGTTATTTAGGTGTAACATTAATGAAAGGTGCCAAAGGAAAGAAATCAGTATCACCACCAAAAATTAGAAAATCAGAATCTAGTAACGTACCATACGAAGTATCACGTTACGTACCAATGGTTAAAGATATCGCAGAAAATTTAGTATTGGAGTCGCTACCAATTACAGATTTCCCATTTGTAAAAGAAGAACCAATTGCTCGTGCTACAAATGCACCAGTTTCAAAAGTATCACTTAAAGGTAAAAGTAAACAACCACGTTGGGCAGATCCAAACGTTCAAGTTGAAGAAACTAAATATTCAGGTTCAAAATTAATCATTTTCGTTATTGGTGGTATGACCTATTCGGAAATGAGATCAATCTATGAAATTGCAACACATTACAAAAAAAATATTTATTTAGGTTCTACAAATTTATTATTACCAAAGAATTATATTGACCAATTATTAAGTTTAAAACAACAAGAATAGAAACGCATTTCAATTTATTTTATTTATTATTATCGTTTTTTATATATCATCATATCTCTTTTTTTTTCTAAGAAAATAAAAATACATTCAAAAAAAATAAAATAAAAAATTTTGTTCTTTTTCAAGCAAATCTTGCATTTTTTTCATTTCTCTAACTTTTTTTTTTTTTTTTGCAAAAAACATTTTCGCACACATACATAAATGTTGAACAATTTATAGATATTTATTTAGAAAGCACAATTACACACTCACACACAATGGAACCAAAGAAATATAGGAATCCATTTCAAGATCCACCAGTTAGACCTGCAAATTTGGATGATGATTTTGATGATTTCGATGATTTTAGTTTTCTATTTCCAAATTCAACTTCAAATAAAGATAAAGAGATAAAAGAAAAGGAGAATAAAGAAACAGAGAATAAAGAAAAAGAGAATAAAGATAAAGGCAATACAACTGTAAATAATGTAAATAGTAATAACAATAATAATAATAACAAAGAAAATGAAGGTACAATGGTTTTAGAGAATGGGAATAGTCATAATAACAACAACAACAACAACAACAACAACAACAACAACAGCAACAATAATAACAACAATAATAGCAGCGCAAATATAAATCCGTCAAATATTCCTAAATTAAATGGTAATGGAAATGGAAATGGTAATAGTAAAAATCAAGAAGTTATTATATTAGATAGTGATACAGAAGATGAAGATGATAATTATAAATGTAATGAAAAGAATTATATATTCCCAAGTAATGATGAAAAAGAAGATGAAGAATATGATTATGATGAAGATTTAATCATTGTATCTTCAAATCCAATTACACAAAGACAAATAAATAATAAGAGAAAGCATCAAGAAGTATATGTAGATTTAGATGAAAATGATAGTGGTACAGATGTTAGTTCAGGTCAAGTTGAATTTTTAGATATGGAAGCGATTAATAAAAGTAAAAACAACTACAACAGCAGTAGTATTAAAAGAATGAGTAGTATAGGCGATATTAGTACAATACCAGATACACCAATCAATACAGCAACAACAGCAGCAACAACAACCAATAATACAACCGTTTCAACTACAACAACTACATTAGCTACCCCTACAACTAAACCACCATTAGGTGAAATTGGAGAATTACCAGTAGAAAAACAAATGGAATGTATAGTTTGTATATGTGAAGTATCATCATTCGAAATGCATAGAGTTTTAATTGGTACTTGTGATCATTATGTGTGTCGTGATTGTTTTCAACAGTATTGTATTGGTAAAATCAATGATAAAGAATATCCAATTATGTGTCCTGGTTTTAAATGTAAAAATGAAGTTACAGTCGAAGATTTAGCAATGTTAATTGATGAAACTTACATTGAAAAGTATCAAGAATATTCATTTGAAAAAACAATTTCAGTTAATCCTGATTTATTCAGTTTTTGTCCAGCTGCAGATTGTGGTTATATATTCTTTTGGGAAAAAGGTGATAGTACAGATTTCCTTTGTCCAAAGTGTAAAAATAGGTTTTGTTTTAAATGTCGTTCAGATTATCATACTGATTCAACTTGTGAGCAGTATCAAAAATGGTTAAAAGAGAATGGTAAAGGTGATCAATTATTTGATGATCTTGTTAGTAGTCAAAAATTCAAAGCATGTCCACGTTGTAAAGCATGGGTTGAAAAAACACATGGTTGTGCTCATATTGTTTGTCGGTGTGGTCATAAATTTTGTTATAATTGTGGTCAAAATTTCCCTTGTAATTGTGGTCAAGATCCACACGTTCAAATGGAAAGAGGTATACAAAGAGTTGGTGGTGGTGGCCATGTTCTTTTTAACAATGGTGGTCAAGTTCCACTTCAATTACAACATTTACAACAAGCAGGTATATTTGGAAATAATGTTCAATTTGTAATGGCTCAACCACAAACACCACAACAACGTGTTCAACAATTACAACAACAAATTGTACCAAACCAATTGATGGTTCAACAATTACAACAACAATTGCAAGCATTGGAACAAAATATTGCAACTAAAAAGAAAGTACCACAATATCAAAAAAAACAACAAACTAGAATACAAGGTCAACTTCAAGCTGCTCAATATGCATTACAACAACAACAACAAGCATTACAACAACAACAAACATTGGCTAATCAACAAGCACAACAACAAGCGCAACGACAAGTACAAGCACAACAATTACAACAACAATTACAACAACAAGCACTGCAACAAGCACAAGCACAACAACATGTACAACAAGCATTAGCTCATAATCAACAATTGGCTGTTCAACGCCAGCAACAGCAAAAACAACAGCAGCTTCTTCAGCAACAAATATTACAACAACAACTATTACAACAACAAGCACCAATGCAATTAACAAGAATTCCTCAAACTGCAGCAAAAACAACAGCAAGAAATTTAATATATCCATTACATCAAACTCAACTACCAGTGCGATTTCCAATAATCCCCCAAACTGCAGCAAAAATAGCAGCACCTCCAAGAAAACCTGCCGCCACTGTTCAAGAACAACAACAACAACAACAACAACAACAACAACAACAACAACAACAACGATTACAACAACAATATGCAGGTATATTTGATCAGTTGGGAGGAATTGATCAACTTTTTAGAAATAGGGTTATAGGTATGCCACCGAATGTTCAAACTGCAAGAAAGAGTACTGGAGCTGATCCACCAAGAAAAAAACCTCCTCCAACTAGATCAAGTAAAGCTCAACCTCAAGTAATTGTTATAAATGATTTAACTCAACCAAATCAAGGCCCACCAAAAAAAAGGTAAAAAAAAATATAAAACATAATGATTAATACGTAAAATCATTGATTATTTATTTATATATAGAATAACAAATATTTAATTTAAATAATATATTTATTATAAAATAATAAGATTTATTTATTAATTGATTTATAATAATTTAATAAAATCGAATTTTTCAACATCATTTGTGTTTGTCATTGATTTATAGTTGATAAAGATTTTACCATCTTTGAATGACCATGACCAGTTATTAGCTTTTTCGTCATTGTGGAAAACAATTTGATGAGCAGTAGTTGCTTCCTGAACTGCTTCAAGAATCATTTCATCAGCACAACGTTTCTTTAAGTTGACTGATACTTTTTCAACAATCCCAGTGATGATATGACCAAATGAATTCTTTAAATCAGCAGCAACTTTTGGATAAATTGATTCAACAGATGCTTCATCAAGTGACCAGTCAACAGTTGATTTTAATGCAGTTTTAACAGCGGTGAGATTATCTTTCATTTTTTGTTCATTAACTTTGAAATTGAGTTTAGTCATTAAAGTGTATGTACCTGGTACTGGAATGATAGTTTCTAATTTGAATGTATTGACATCATTGGTGTTACAAATCTTTGGTCTGAATGATACTCTTAATTCACCATTTTCAAATGAATAAACCCAATATGATGATAATTTTTCATCAGCTGCAACAAATACAACTTTTTTAGATGGAACAGCTGCAAGGAAAGCTTCTTTAATCATTTCATCTTTACCAACTTTATCCATATTTTTAGCGAGATTACCTAAAACATCCTTGTAAAAGATTGAACCACAACTGTTGGTTACCCAAGAATCATTACATTTAGTAATAATATCTTCAAAGTCAAATTCAACTGTTAAAGCAGTACCTAAACTTTTTTCAATTGATTCTAAATTGGAAGTCAATGAAGCTTCATTGTCTTTTAAATTCTTTCTTGATACTAATGATAAAGGCATTTTGATTAGTTTGATTATTTATTAATTTAATAATTGATGTTTTTTAAGTTAATGATATATTTTAAACTTTTTTCAATTTATATTAAAATTTGGCAATAAAAAATTGAAATAAAAAAGAAATGAAAATTTATATGAAAAAATGAAATGAAAAAATGGAAATAAATCAATTTTATCTGATCATTAGTGCAACATTGGCAAAAATAAATGGAAAAAATAAAGAATTAAATTTTATTTATTTAAATATAAAAAAGATGGTGCAAAAAGATGAAGATGATTAAAAAAATCACACCAGTGAAAATAAAAATGTCAAAACAAATATATTTATATTTTTATAGTTATTGTTTATTGATGTACTAATTTAAACATTGAAACTCTCCGACCTACAAACAATTAAAATTAAATGAAATTTTATTATTAAATGGAACATAGGATTTGGAAAATTAAAAATTACAATTTTAAATAATAATAACCGGTTAAAAAAATATGTAAAAGAAATAAATTCATATTATTGAATTATAATTACATATGAAAAAAATAAAAATAAAAATAAAATATTAATAACAAACACAACACAACCACAAACACAAATAAAAATAAAGAATTTCCACGTGATCACAAAGTGATACTATATATATTTATACACTAATTCAGAAACTAAAGAAATCAAATAAATCTAGTTGATAACATTTATTGGTGATGATCCTTATTCAAGATAAATGTTTTATAGTCTAACAAATTCCCAAACAACCAGTAATTTCTTTAATTTGAAAGAAATTAAGATTTTTTTTAAAAATAATTTTATTTTTTTTATTGTTTTAGAAATCTATAAAATCATGTGGTTGTTTAATTTTATTATCTTTTTTATAAATTTAAACTATAACAATGAATCCAACATTTAATGTTGATTATTTATCAAAAGTAAAGTATGATCAAGATACAGCAACAGCTATTAAAAATATTTGTTCTCCAATAGATATTAAAGGTACTAAACAAGACCTTCCTTTCCCATCAGATACACTTAAAACATTAACTGTAAGAATATATATCCAAAAAAGATATATACTATTATATATATGTATATTAAATAATATCATATCATTAATATTAATATTTACCAAATTAATAGGTAGGACTAATTTCATTTATTCCTGAAGTTGGACCGATTCTTTCATTTTTGGTTGACACAGTATGGACAAATTATATAGAGGTTTCACAAAAACAAACTGAATTTTCAGAATATAAATCATTGGTTCAAGAAATGTTAGATCAATCATTTGATGCATATGACTTTGAGAAAGTTTGTGGTTATTTTAAAGCAACCAATAGTGCAATGGAACTTTTAAGAGAATCGCTTGCAAATTTAAAACCAAAACCAAACAATGCTGCATTACGTTTAGATGTTAAATTAAAGATAAATGGAGTGGAGCAACAATACATATCAGCAATAGCAGCTGCTCAAACCAAAGGTTTCCAAATTATTGAATTACCATTGTACGTAATGCTTTGTACTGGTTATTTAATATTATGTCGTGATATTACAGTAAATGGAAAATCATGGGGTTATAATGATGCTACAATAACTTCTTATAAACAGAAATTAACATCCAAAAGACAAGAATATCAAGTGTATTGTGGTGACAGATTTAATGATCAAATTGCAGCAATTAAATCAACATTGGCACCAAATAATGATGTGCTCAGACTCAACAAATTAATTTCATTTAAAGCAGCAATGACAATACATGTATTTGATTATGTTCAACTTTGGGAATCAATGGATTTAAATTTATATCCAAATGGTTGTAGATTAGAATTTTGTCGTTATGTATATTCACCAGTTCATGGTCTTCCAGTAACTGGTGTATTTGATAAAAATTACTTTAACAAAACATGTGATTCATTGATTGATACATGGGTTGGTAATGAAAATGAATGTTACAGAAAAGAATTAAAACAAATGGTCTGGTTCAAAGAGAGAAAAAGTAATAATTTTTTCATTTCATTCTATTGCAAATATTCAGATGATACAAGCGCAACAGGATTAAGAGATTCATTAATGTTTGGAAGTAAAGATCAAAAAGGTGAACCATCTTATGTGTGTGATTTTAATGGTCAAGAACAACAAGTAACGTTAGACTCTGATTTTGTACCTAGGTAATTACACCACCACCACCACTATTATTATAATAATTTGTTTATCAATATATAAATTTAATATACTAATAAATTTGATTGAATTACAGAGTGGTTAGATTTTCAAGTAGTCAGAATGACCATATGATCAATGAACCATTTAAATTTTTAATGCCAACCATGATAGAAGAAATAAGGGCAGATTTTTATTATCACACTCATTTTCCATCCTTTTGTACATTCCCAGGGGAACCATCCGAAGAATCATTAAATAGATATGATCCACTTGATGAGGAAACCCATGTTATTAGATCAAAAAGTAAAAGAGAGACTGTTGGATTTAAAAATCATAAAGTTGGAACAGCATTTGGATATGGTTCAAATGACGATGCTGTATTATCATTAACCACAACGAAATCTGGTTTCTTAGATTCATTTTGTGTTGGTTTTGCGCCAACTAATCTATACAGAACAAATGTAATTAATACTGTTGGTACAACAATTATTTCTTCTCAAAAATATATTGGTACCAAAACAGTTCCATTCATTTTAGATTTTTACAGCCCATATTATTGGTGTGGTTACATGCAACTTAAAAAAGCATACAGCGGTGTTAAATATTCATTTGAAGTTCCTCCAGGAACTCCACTCACTTCTGTTTTTTATAAATTAACACTTCGTACAACTGCAACTGGTCCATCTGAAATTGCAGTTACTAATAAATTGGGTGGTCTTGCTGGAACTATTAAAATTATCGGAGGTACTGCTATTGATAACACTGCAACATTTAATATTAATATTGGTAAAGGTTTAAATAGTAATCACTTTACTTTTTCTATACCAAATTTAGAAAAAAATTATAATGTTCAATTAATTGCAATCATTTTAAATCCATCACCTCCAAATTCTGCTTAATTACTCTCTTAAATACACAGTATTTACAACAATAATAATAAAAATAATTATAAAAATAACAATCATTTTAAATCCAAATTCTGATTAATTACATAAAGAGATCTTTTTAATCATCAATAATAAAAATAATAATAAAAATAACAACCAAATAATTTTTCAAAAGAGTAATTTATAAAGTTGATAGTTAATTTAAATAAAACTGAAGTGATTGGAGTATTTGGAGGAACTTTAAATGAATATTTAACACCGCTGTATGCTTTTTTAAGTTGCATGTAACCACACCAATTATATGTGGAACTCTAAAGCTCCATACGGAACTGTTGCATTTTCTTTTGATCCAAAATTTTTCATATGTTAATTGTTTAAAATTTATAAAATATGAATGTAATATTTGAAAGAATTGAAATTGAAAAATAAAAAATAAAAAAAATTGAAAAAAATTAAAAATTTTTCATTAATTTGAGAAATCAATGAACCCAACAAATAATAGTAATCCAATTAAAAAATCAGATAAAAGGGTTGGAAGTAAATCATCTGCTTCTTCATCTTCATCAACAATAGAAAAGAAAAAAAGACAAGATGTAAACATTGATTTTAAATTATATTATATAATTTCTCACTCTAACAACAAAACTATATAACAGGATTCAACAGTACATATAACAAAAGTATTAACAAAAACATCAATACAACAACCATCATCTTCTTCCTTCTCTTCTTTTTCATTACCAACTACACAAGAATCAACTACATCTACAACTACAACTAAAACAGCATCTAATGAATCAACTTCAGCTACTTCAACACCTCCGCTAATTATAAATAATACATCTATTAAAATATTATCAAAACAATTAAAATTTCAAAATTATGAAAATGTATTAAAACTATTAAGTAAAACCAATCATAACTTTACAGTAGTTGGTATTATTGGCGGTCAATCATGTGGAAAATCAACTTTATTATCATCATTAATTAAAAGGTCATATGATAATCAACAACAACAACAATCAAACAATAACACTTCACCCACCACCGCTTCCACTTCCACTACATCAACAAACATTACCACCAATAATAATTCAACAAACACAACAACATCAAACTTAAAATTATTTGAAATTTTAACCGATAATAATTTTGGATTAGGTAAACATCAAACAGTTGGAGTTGATTTATTTATATCAGAAGAAGAAAGAATTATATATTTAGATACACAACCACTTCAAAGTTTATCAATTGTATGTGATATGATAGAAGAGAATATATATTTACCAAATTATTATAGTTCATATGAACAATTTCATCATATGCAATGTTTGAAATTGGTAGTTTATCTATTATCAGTTTGTAATATAGTATTGGTAGTTCAAGAGAATAAATCATTAGATTTACCACTTTGTAAATTAATTAGATCAGCATCACTCATCCTTAAAAATAAAACACCCGATGTTTCAAACCCAACCCAATCTGGTCAACTTCATAATTTTGATAATGATATATTAGAATCAACTGCAAGACAAAGTAAGTAACTATTATAGTATATAATTAACTTATCATATATTAACACTTAACTATTACCTGCCTACTAGTCTTTATATTTAATAAACTTACAGAAATTGATTCAAATGAATCAAGTTTTGATAAATCATTATCAGTATTATTTTCAAATCCAAAGAATCTTTATCAATCATATGTATCAAATCTTTCAAATCAATGTAGTAATGGTAGTTTTGAAACTACAAATAGTGGTCCAGCAAACACATTAGATAATAATAATAGTAAATATCAATCATTAACACATTTTGATAGTTTTTTCATACCAGATAAATATATGCAAGAAATTGCAAATAATGCAACAACAGAGATATTAGGTGTGAATAGTTCCGATATTAACCCAAATACTCAAAATGGTACAAAAAAAAGACAACAACAACAAACAAATACAAAATTACAACCAACTTTTAATGAATCAATTGAACATCTTCATAAACATTTATTATTACTTAGATCAAAATCAAAATTTACAAACGATATATCTGAAAGACAATGGTTTGAAAATTCTCAAAATATTTGGAATTTCATTCAAGATTCAGATTTATTGGAATCTTATAATCAACAATTGGGTAAATCAAAGTATCGTCCTTTAAATTTAAATAATAATAGACAACATAGTCAACAACAACATAAATAAGTTTTTAAAACAATAACGATTTTATGTTTGTGTGTTTATATATTTATATGATATATAAATAAATAAATAAATAAAAAGGATGAATGATTGTACTTTATATGATCAATCATTCTAACCCCAATAGTTTATTTTATATTATATATTTTAAAAAAAAGATAATTTAATGTGTTTTGTGTATATGAAGACCAACTATTATTGAAAAGATTTATTCTTATTCATTCCTGTATGAACCAATAAATAATTTTCTATTTTGCTGAGGAGGCGGTGGTTGTTGCTGTTGTTGTGCTTGTAATTGTTGTTGTGCTTGTTGTTGTAATTGTTGTTGTGCTTGTTGTTGTTGTGCCTGCAATTGTTGTTGTTGTAATTGTTGAAATTGTTGTTGTTGATGTTGATATTGAAATCTAATTTCTTCAGAAGGTACACCAATTTCAGAACTATTTTTTAAACCAATCATTGGTGGTGAAATTAAAGGATCTTTTTTATAATTTTGATATTGTTGTGATTGTGATTGTTGTGATTGTGATTGTTGTTGATAACCACTTAATAAATTATTGCTACTATTAAATCTTTGTTGTTTAATTGAATCACCCCTTGATCTACCCGTGTTACTGTTATTATTATTATTTTTTACTGTATTTCCACCAGATTTACTTAAACTATTATTACTATTATATAAAGATTGTGGAGGTGAATTTTGAGGAAATGAAGATTGTGGTGTTGTATTCGGTAAAAGTGAACTTGTAAAGGTTTGAGTTGGTCGATTGTTATTATTATTATTGTTATTATTATTAATATAAAAAGATTTAGAAGGTGGTGATTGTTTATTAAATAGTGTTGGTCTATAATCATTGTTATTATTATTGTAATTATAAGCAGGACTAAATCCAACTATATCATCATTATATAATTGATCATTATTATTAAAATTATTTTGTTGTTGTGACCAAGAATAGTTATTATTATTACTGATATTACTATTCCAAGATGGTTGTTGTTGTTCATTAAAATGAAATTTCGAAAATCCATTATTAATCTCTTCCATATTGATTGGAATTGTTGGTGTTGGAGGTAAATTGTTATTGTTATTGTTATTGTTATTGTTATTGTAATTGTTATTGTTATTGTTATTGTTAAATCCATTAGAACTTTTAAGTGGAGAGGATGCTGATTTCCCCAATAAATTATTACTTGAATTTGAAGGTGTGAGTTGAGGTGTAAGTTGTGAAGGTAAATCAATTGGAAATAATAAATCTTCAGTTGGTGATGGATTCCAAACTGAATCACTCATTAATGCTGGTGATATTGGTTCTTGTTGTTGTGATTGTTGTGATGATAGTGATGATGATATTAATTGTGGTGTAAATGGTGCTGATGGTATTTGTTGTTGTGATTGTAAATATGGTAATTGCTGTGACATCATTAAAGGTGATTGAGGAATTGGTGGAGATAAAATAGATGTTGGTGGAGATCCAACCTGCATAAATCTTTGCTGTTGTTGCTGTTGTTGCTGTTGAAGATGTAAATTCTTTTGCTGTTGTTGTTGTTGTTTATAAGCTTGTTGTTGAAATTGTTGATCACCATAACTTTGTGATCTATATCTACTTCCATAATGATCTAAATGCATTGGTCTTTGTGGATTATATTGTTGAGGTTGTTGTGGTGGTTGTGATTGTTGTTGTGGTGGTTGTTGTTGATAATTATTACCATTACCAGTACCATTACCATTGTTATTACCATTAAATGCATATTGATCACCTAAATAACCAGAATGAGATCTTTTCCTATGTGGTGAATTTGGATAAATTGGTGGTTTTTCACCTCCTTCATAATTTGGATCTTGTTGTTGTTGCTGTAATTGTTGTTGTTGAATTTGTTGTTGATATTGTAATTGTTGTTGTTGATGCTGTTGATATAATTGAAATGGTGGTGGAACATCCATACTATCCATTGAATTTGAATATGAATCTGTAGGAATATCACTTTTACTTCTTCCTCTTCTATTGTTGTTGATATTGTTATTATTGTTGTTGTTACTGCTATATTGTTGAAACATTTGTTTTTGAGTTGGAGTTGATGGATTTAAAGACATTGAACTTGTATCAGAACCCCAAGATGAACCACCATAAAACGATAATGAATTTGGTGTTGCAACTGGTGAATGATTGTACATTGAACTATATGGTGGATACATATTTGAATTTGTACCAAACAATGAAGGACTTTGTCCAAGTGCTAATGAACTATTACTATTACCTTGACCATTATTTATATTTTGTTGTTGTTGTATATTATTATTGTTATTATTTGAATTAAATGAAGATGCAGATGATGGCATAAATAAACCACGTGGTGAAAATGATTCAGATGGAAAATTAAACGAATCTGAATTTTGGGATGATGAAAATTGTTGTTGTTTGAAAGGTGGTAAATTTAATTTCTTTAAATTATTTAAATTACTTGAACTATTACTACTACTTAAATTTGGTGTATTATTAGTTGATGTATATGGTGTATTATATAATTGAAGTGGTTGTATCTGTATATGTTGTTGTGCTTGTGTTTGCTGTTGTTGAAATTGAATTTGTTGTTGTTGTAATTGTTGAAATAGTTGTTGTTGATGTAATTGTTGTTGTTGATTATGAATATTATTATTGATATGGTTATTGCTGTTGTTATTATGAAGTCCACCAGTCATTGGTAATGGAATTTGTTTTGGTTGACTGTATGTTTGACCAATTCTCTTTTTCAATGGATCAGGTATAAATGGACCATTAAATGGTTGACCTGTTATAAAAGGATGTTCTCGAGCTTGACTTGGTGACCATCTATCTTTTGGGTCTAATTGTAATAACCCATTTATAAAATCTGTAAATATAACTCTATGTTGTTTTTCTATATGATGATTAATTCAGATTAATATACACTACACTACACAAAGTTTAGAGATAAATTAATATGTAATTGATCAAATATACCTTTTTCAATATCAGTTGGTGACATACTTCGTTTAAAACCATAATTTTGAATGATTTCAGGTAATGTTTTATAATTAAAATACTTTTTTGATGGAAGTAATGTTGTTTTTGAATCTCTTTGATAATCTTCTTCAGATTTTAATGTATAATGATGTGTTGGTTTATTACTGTCAACTATCATGATATCATTATCGTTATTACCATTACCATTACTATTACTACCACTACCACTATTTCTATGAAAATACCTTAAACTACTTTTACCTTTATCCAAAAGATCAGATGGAAATACACCACGCATTTCAACAATACGTGATATTTGATTATACTCTGAATTACCAGGAAACAATGGTAATCCTAAAAACAATTCTGCTGATATACAACCTAATGACCACATATCAATTGATGCACAATATCCTGTGCCAATCAATACTTCTGGTGATCTATAATGTCTTGATTGAATATATGTATAAAGTGTTGAATTTTCATAACATGCTGATCCAAAATCTATAATTTTAATTGCTGGTGAATTAACACTGTGAAATTAAAAACAAGATTAGTATTCCATTTAGTATACCGGTAGTAGTAATAATAATTTGTTTATATTTACTTTTGTAATAAAATATTTTCAGGTTTTAAATCACAATGAATTATATTTGCATTTGCTAAAACTATTAATGCATCCAATATTTGAATTAGAAAAACCTTGATTAAATTTGTTGATAACCCTCTAAAACTATTTTGTTTAATTAATTCAAATAGATTTACACTAAGTAATTCAAAAACTATACATAAATGCATTTTATGAATAAATGAATCTAATAATCTTAATATATGATTTTTATCATCTGGATCATGTTGATCATTTAACTGTGAGTTGAAATTGAATGATAGTGAATTAGTATGTAGTTTATAATAATAATACTAATACCAAATTTCCAACTTACAGATTTTAATGTTTGAATTTCTAAACGACCTTGTTGAAAATATGCTTGTTTATTCTTTAATATTTTAATTGCAACCAATTCATCTGTATCACAATTTTTACATTTAACAACTTGACCAAATGTACCTTGACCCAATGAATCTAATACTTTATATTTTTGACCACTATCACCATTTATAATTATATCATTAACGTAAACAATGTAATCTGAATTTACATTATCATTACCATCATTTGATAATGGTTCACTTGGATGTGTTAAAACACGTCTTGGATTTAATGATGATATATAATTGAAATTATTATTACATTTCTTATAAAAGTGTAATAGGTTCTTTGTAAATTCAACAATTGACTGTATGTTTTATAATATAAAGGTCATAGGTTTGGTTAGTATATATAACACTGTATGTAATATAAAAATATGATTGAGTAATACACATACACCTTTATGTTGAATATTATTGTTGATGTTGTTATTATTTAAACTTAATTCATTTTCATTACTATTTTCTTCTGATCTATTTTGGTTTGGAATATAATAAGAGAATGAATGATCATGTAAAATTGCTCGATTCTTTCCGCCACCAATACTTGTTGTTTTCTTATGAGTTTTATAATTAACATTATTCCCACTACTACTTTTTTCACTGCTACCACTACTGTTATTGTTGTTATTATTATTATTTTGAGACATTGTTACTATAGTTGCTGATGAAGTTGTTGTTGTTGTCGATGATACTAAATAATCATTCATTTGTGTAGTGCTTCCCATTATTGTGATTGACTAGTTGATGATGATGATGATGATGATGATGATGATGATGATGATGATGTTGATGATGATATATGATGTGTATGTAGGTGGTATAATATTTTATTTTTGTTCGTATCTTAACAACAACAACTTTTAATAATTATCTCTTCTCTTCTCTTCTTCTTCTTTATACTACTCTACTACTACCACATATACTACTCTACTACTCTATATTCGATGAGATAGTATGTAATTTCTATATTGTCTTTGTTAACCTATATGACTATTTTATTGTTGCTGTTGCTATATTATGTATAATAAAAATAAACAACTATATAACCCTATGCTATAATATCAATTATAAAATGTTAATATATGCGTGTTGTTATTATAAAAAATTTTGAAAAAATAAAATGAAAAAAAAAAAACAATGTTGTTTGTTGTGTGTGTAAATATTTATACAAAAGATCTTATATTAATTAATTAAGTTGGTATGTGTGTGCGTGAATATATATATATGTGTGTGTGGTAGTGGGAGAGGTATATATATAAATATAATTTTTATTCTTCTTCTTTTTCTAATAATGAGAAAACTGTGTGTTATATAAAATCAAAATTTTTTATTTGATTTTTTATATGAATTATATTTTTTATATTAAATTTACAAGTGAACATAATATGATATGATGATATGATATGTGTGTAATATATAGTTAACTAGTTGATTTTAATATTACTATTTGATTACTTTCAAAAACACACTTTTTATACCAAAAATATTCTTTTTTTTTTTTTGCAAGTTTTAAATTAAAAAATTTTTTTTTTTTTTTGGAATTTTTAAATCAAAAATATTTTTTTTTTTTTTTTTTTTTTTTTTTTTTTTTTTTTTTTTTTTTTTTTTTTTATAAATATTTTTTTTTTTTTTTTTTTTTTTTTATAATAAAAATTTTTTTTTTTTTTTTTTTTTTTTTTTTTTTTTTTTTTTATTTTATTTTTTTTGTTTTGTGATATTTTTCGTTGAATAAAAAATAAAATGAATACGATCAAAATTAGATTTGACAATTATAGTCGGATTTGTATATTTAAATATGCAATGTAATTGTAAAAAGTATGAAGCAAGTACTATAAAGTTTAAAAATACTTTTTTTTTTACAACAATTTTGTTTTTTCAATTTCAAAATTAAATTTAATAATGGGTATTTTTACATCATCACAAAAAAAAAAAAAAAATATTAAAACTCAAAAGATATTTATGTTGATTAGTTGTATTGCACAAATTTATAAATATGTGTATTGTATATTGATAAATAAAATTTAAAAAAAATAATGTTTGGTGTGGTGTGTAGGTTAATTGTTGCAAATTTCAATAAAGTTATAGTTGTGTAAAATACTACAATAGTTTTTCATTGGTTGAACGTATTCTTGTAAAATGTTATTATTACAAGTTGAACTTGGTGCATAAACTAATTGTGATTGGTATGTTGAATTACAGGTGAATGAGAAAGCATCTGGTGGAGTTAACATTTTATTAAAACATTTGTTTAATACTGTATATTCAATTGTAGTGAATCTTTCTTTCCATTCATAATCTTTACATGGGAATCCATATGATACACCAAGTAATGTATTATCTGGTATTTCAAGTGTATCCATATCAACATATTTAAATGTCATACTGTAACCTTGTTCAGGACAATTTTCATTACAACTATTAATTGCGAATTTTGTTTGGTTGTATGTACTTTTACATTCTGAATCGCCAATTAAATATACATTTTGAATGATATTTTCACCAGTTGAATCTTTGCTATACATTGCTGGATAATTTAAAAAGTATGAACATACCCCATATTTGTGAATTGAACCTTTGAATAAGTCTTTTGAATTACATGTAACTCCATTATTACATACACCACTACTTTGATATTGTTGAACTGATACATAGCTTGATTTAACACAAACTGTTAAAATTGATAATAATGCTATTAAAGAAACAAATTTAAATTCGATTTTCATTTTTTAATAGAGATAATAATATATATGATAATGATGTAATTTATTGATGATTTTATATACTATATTTTTCCCTGCGTTTAATTTTTTTGAATTTGGAATTTTCGACCTTTTCTTTAATATTGAATAAAATATCTTTTTTTAAATTTAACATTAACGATTGAAAGATTATTATGATATCACTATATACGTATAATAATAACTTTTCCTTTGAATACTTTGAACATTATTTGGGATATTTTAAAAACCCTTTTGGTATTTTCAATTAATCAATTAAAAGTAATCCCAATGCGGATTCAACATCTTCTGTAGAACTAATAAATATCCATTTTTTTCAAACAGTTTGGATTGGTATTGAGAAACGTTTACCCCTTGGGGTAGGCGATGATATCAATCTCTCAAAAAAATGTGAACACGGTTATTGATGATTAATCACCTAAATAAACGAGTTAATAGACAAAATAAAAAAAGACAACTCATATCTTTAGATAGTTTAATTAATAAATACAAGTATATATTACAAAATTAAAACTATCAAAGAATTTAATTATCTTTTAATTTAATTATCTCTATTAGTTCGTCAACTATACACAAACAAAAATTGACAAAAATTTAAATTTTTTTTTTTTTTTTTTTTTTTTTATTAATATAAAAAAAAAAAAAAATTATATTATAAAAAAAAAAAAGAAACAAAATAGTAAATAAATAAAAAAAAAAAAATTTTTATTTTTAAA
>JABXES010006104.1:0-27956 GCA_013375695.1 Dictyostelium brefeldianum
ATTAATTGAATATGAATTGAGATGTGTATTTAATTAGTGAGATTGGTATTGAATTAATGAGATGGGAGAATCTCGTACAAAAACTGATAATGTTTATCAAAAAACGGTTGATTTCCCAGATTTGCAGATAATAATTATTATCTGTAAACAATAATGAAGATTGTTATCCCAAAAAAAAGACAAATATCATAAAAAAAAAACACATAAATAAGTCGTCAGACTCATGAGTGAGATACTGCAGGGCATTTCGTTTAAAATACGAATTGTGTGAATCTAGCTAACACAATAGTCTCCTGATCAGTAGACATGTAATGGACTAAAAATGAAGGCATTAAGGGTAAACATCTTAAAAAAAAAATTCGTTTTTTTTTAATTGATTCTTTGGTTAAAAATTTAGAGTTTCAAACAATATTCCTACATAAGATATTGCTCTAACGACATTGGCAATACTAAAATTGTTAATTAAATTGTATACGATGTCGGCAAGATATGAATAAAAAAAAAAAAAAAAGAAAAAAAGAAAAATTAAACTGTTAATCCAATATTTATTTATTTAATCTATTTTTAAAATAAGAAAATGCTATATAATGACCAGTACTTTTTTTTAAAGCTTTAAATTGTGTTTTAGTAGTGTAAAATAATGAAAGTAAAAATTCAGTAATTCTAAAGTTATAATTTTCCAAAGAAGTCATAATTAATTCACCATGTTCCAATGATGTAAATATAGCGTCATCATTGACAATGTTATTTGTAGTTTCATTTGATGATTTTGAATTTGATTTTACTTTTTTCTTGAATAATCTTGAATGATTTGAATAAAGGAATTCCAATATTGAAAATTGTTGATTTTTAATTACACTTTTCAATAAATTTAATAAAAATTGAGTAATGACACTTTGATATTTATTCAATTCACCCAATGCTCTATCAATTACAGCAAGTATAGTCTTTAAATCACCTTTACAAATTGAAATTTGAATAACTTGATCAAAATAGTTTTGAGTGATATCTTGAATTGTTGTATCACCAATAAACGTTTCAATTTCACCAAGTGCACAAGCAACAACATATTTACCTTCCCAAGATGGAATAAATTTAATTTTTGAATGATATTGGTTTCCATCACCATTATATAACCAAATTAAAAATTTAATTAATTGATTTGATATATTGCCATAATTATAAATTAAAAATTCAAGTAATTGACTTGATCTATAACTATGTTTATAAAAATGATATAATGGATTAAAAGATTGTTCTGGAATTGATTGAATTATTTGTTTCATTGTTTCGAAATAAATTTTTAAATTATCACCACTATTTGTTGAATAAAGATCTGGTGGTAAACGATTAATTAAATGAGTAAAACTTGAATAAGTTTGTTGATTAACAACCACATGTTGTAATATTGATACAGATATTGGAGTTGTAGTATCTATTGTATAATGAATTTTTTTTGGTTGTTTGGGAAATTGTTTTTGTGTTTTTTCATTATACAATTTTTCATAATGAATTAATAA
Source organism: Dictyostelium brefeldianum (assembly GCA_013375695.1). Taxonomy (NCBI): domain Eukaryota; phylum Evosea; class Eumycetozoa; order Dictyosteliales; family Dictyosteliaceae; genus Dictyostelium; species Dictyostelium brefeldianum. The sequence goes on from JABXES010006104.1 coordinate 1,521, forward strand.
ATCAAAATTATTTAATAATTGACATTTAATATTTAATGTATGATCAAAACCAGTATTTAAAGCGTTACCATTTGTTGTAAATAAATTTTGTTGTTCAATTAAATGATAAAATTCATTAAATATATAATCCATCATTTCAATTGAACCAATGTATTTAGTGATTGATTGAGAAAAACAACAAAAATAATTATCAATACCATGATATTGTTGAATGTTTATCATTTCAAGTCTAATTGAATCTTTTCCCAATGATGATACTAATAATTTGAGTAACTCTAAATCATTGAAATTTACCAACATTATAAATAATAACATTGGTTGTAATTTCAAATGATTTGCAACAGTGTTGGATTGAATATCTTTGATTAAACAATTTAAAAATTGAATTTGTAATTCTCTATTATTACGACAATGTTTGAAAAGTGATCTACCAATAAAATAATTTGAATTTGAAATTGGTGCTAATATACCATGTGCAGACCTATAATCAAATTGAAATGGTGTAATTTCACTAAAATTTATTGGCATACTACTATATGATTGATGATTTGAAAACCAATTATTTACAGTTGGATAATGAGCATGACTGAATGCTGTTTCTATTATTGATATACCACCCAAATTTGGATTTATTTTAATTTTATCTGAATCAATTATATTTGAATAATTATAATCATTATCACTACCAGCACCACTACCAACACCACTACTACCATAACATATATAATATTCAATTAATTCATCTTTATTAATAACAAATCGATTTGTATCATTACTACGAACTCTATAATATACATGTAATAACTTTTTGATTATTTCTTTTTCATTGCTTGAATAATTTATAGGATCATTTAAAGTTGAATCCAATTGTTGCGTTGAAAATTTAAATGATTTCATTTCTTCCATGATAATACTTGACTCTTCTTTTGTTGGTGGTATAGTTACTGGTGGTTGATACAATTGAGTTTTAATTAACCAAACCATTGGATAATTAAAATTTGAATTTTCATATAATCCCCATAAATTTAAAGTATCCAATAATTGTAACATTGAAATTAATTCTTGTAATTTCAATTTCATTGGATCTAAATTATATTGTCTAACCCAAGTACTTGGATTATCTGCATCTTTGAATGTTTCTTTAAAAATTTTAATTGATTCAATTACTTGATTGATATTACAATATCCATTAAAAAGAGGGTATTTATCTGCAAAGATTTTAGATTTATCTTGAATTGTTTCCAATATTAAATTGATTGACTGTAATTTACTATTACGAAATGCTATTCCAAGGTTATCATTTGTTGGAATATAATTGAATTCTTGAATTAAAACATTCATCCCAACCAAACAATCCAATTCAATTAACTTGTTAAAACAACCTTCAAATTCATTTTTTGAAAAATTATTAAATGGTAATTGGTTACCATAATTTTTAAATAATGCCAAATAAAATTCATTATCATCTTTAATAGTTTTAAATATTTGTTCCCATGCAATATGATTATATTCTCTTGACCCATCATATCTTTTAAAAAATGATAAATTTTGATTATTCTTTACTTTATCTTTTAAAATTTGAACTTGACCACACTTTATCATATCATAAACAGATATTAAACAATCATATTGAATACAATTACCAAATATATTCATAAATGACATTATATGTTTGAAAATTGATTTATTTTTAAAAACTTTCCAAAATAGTAATTCCATTTTACCATCAATACCATCTGGTATAACCAATGTATTAAATGTTGATTTATTAAATGGATTATTTGTTTCTTTAATTGTTTGTGTTGTAATTGCATCATTATTAATTTTAATAAAATGTTTAATCTTTTCAATCAAATCCAATTTTCTAATATTACTAGTTATTGAAATACCAATTGAATTTGCAATACATTTTAATTCATCAACTCTTTTTTTATCTAACTCTTCAATATTAATTTCATTAAATTTGGTTGTGATGGTTGTTGTTTTTTGTTTTTTTGTTGTTTTTGTTGTTGTATTTTTTGGTTTATTTAATATTGAATTTAAATCTAAAATTTGTGAACATTCTCTTTTTCTACTATTACTGTTATTATTTAATCCGCTCATTATTATGTGTATGTTGTATCTAAAAATTATCAAAAAAAAATAATCAAAAAAAAAAAAAATTTGGTTTTTGTGTAACCAGTTAGAAAATTTAAAAGAAAATTAAAGATCTTCTTAAGAAGCATTTATTTATTTTTTTTTTTTACATAAATTGAAATTCATCTAAAAATTGATTTGGATCACGTAAATCAACTTTTTGAACTAAATCTTCTCTATTCATTAATCTAAAAACCATTTTTAAATTATCCCAAATATTTGGAGCAGGATGAATTGCGATTGCACCAAGAAAAGTGGTTGCCGATTCATGAAACATATTTAGCGATAAATATGAAATACCTAAATTACTACGTGCCCTAACATAGGATGGTTTATGCTCCAATGCTTTAAAGTAAGCACCCAATGCTTCATTTGATCTATTACTATTTGCCAATGTTGCACCAAGTTTATTCCAAAGTTGATAATCTGTTGGTGAATGAGATAATGCAGTTTTAAAACAGTCAACTGCTTTATCATATTCATAAGACATATTGTAAAGTAGGCCAAGTGCCGTTTGAACTTCAGGATCTGGATTACTTGGACGTGTACGTGCTGCTTCAATAAATAATTTTGTTGTAAATTCATGATGTGCCCATGTATCTAAATATGAATTTGGATCAACTGATCCTTTGAGTGTTTGATAAAGTGATTGATATTCTGGTGTAATTTTAAGCCATTCTTCAAGTGTATCTAATGCACGTTCTTTTTGATAATCATTTGTGTAACTAACAGATAATGCTAATCTTGCTTTACTATTGGTTGGATCAAGTTCAATTGATTTAACTAAACAAGTGGTAGCTTGTGCATCTTGATCATTTTCTGCATGTGCAATACCCAAGTACATCCAAGCCATTGCATTTGTTGGGTTTCTCATTACTTCACTTTCCAATGCGATAATTGAATCTGATAAATGACCTTGATTAAATAAGTTCATACCACGTTCAAGTGTATCACTATCTCTTGCTTGTTGAATTGAAAATTGATATTCAGCAATACGTGATTGTGGTACTTGTTCATGAAACTCTGGATAATCTGCTACCCATTCATCAGCTTGTTGTTGAAATTCACCATTGTGTTCTTGTTGTCTTGCTTTAAAATCTGGATTATGCACAACATCTTGTCCTACAATTGATGCTTCACCTGAATTGAGTTGATTCATAAATTTCATGAAATTGGATTTACTCAATTTTGGATCTTTAATTTGTGTAATTGGTCTTGTAATATCAGATATTGTTTTACGTGCTGTTTCATCCCATGCTGCTTCAACTGATTGATCATCATAATTTTCAGATTCATCCCATGCTTGTTCAAATGGATTAAATTCTTCATCTCTTGCCCATTCTGCTTCATAATCTTCATCATCTTCTTGTTCATCTAATAATTCACCTGTACCACCATGTTGTTGTTGATGTTGTTGTTGCTCTTCTTCATAATAACTTTTATATGCATTATCCCATGCATTACCTAATCCATGTTCTTCAACTAAATCTTCTGAATATTCATGTGGTATATCATTTTGAAAATGTTGATATTCACCAGTTGATGTTGTTGTAGTTGTAGTACGGCCGCCATGATTAAATTGATGTTGTTGTGGTGGTTGCATATCCCAGTGTTGATCAAAATCATCGAAATTATCATTAATATCAATACCTAATGAATCTAATAATCTATTTAATTGATCATGTGTAAACTCTTCTGATTGTCCATCTGTAAAATGTTGAAACATAATCTTTGATCTATTTTTAATTTTTGTCTTATCCATCATTGATAATGGTAAATGACTTAATGGAGTTGGTGGTACTAAATGCTGTATGAATTGCAATTCATTTTAAAATAATGTTAATATACGCATATGTGTATAACAAATGGTATCATTTTTTTAAAATAAACTCTATACATACACCTGACTTTGTAGAATTTATAAAATCTTGAAATAAATACTGTAATTCATTTGCAATGTTTGATAATGGTAATTCTTGTTGTTGATGTTCTCTCTCTCTTAAATTTAAATTTCTATCCATCATTAAATGAATATCATCACCACCACCACCATGTTCTTGATCAAATATACTATCTAAATGACGTTGTTCATTATATTCTTCTTCATGATTTCTATATAATGAATTGTAAAGTTCATTCTTTCCATGATTTTCAAATTTATCATGATATGATCTTTCATTTGTAAAATGTTGTACAAAATTACCTAATGCATTTGGTTCTGAACATTCTCCTTCAACTAAATCTCTAAATACTGACATTATATATATTGTGTATTGATATTATTATTGTATTTATATGTGCGTATATTATATTGTTTTTATTATGTGTTTTAAAAATTAGTTAATATCTGTCGTGCATACATGAAAAATTCAAAATTTTTTTAGAAAAAAAAAAAAAAAAAAAAAAAAAAATTTTTTTAACAAATTTAAAAAAAAAAAAAAAAAAAAAAATAATTAAAAAATTAAAATTAAAATTAAAAAAAAAAAAAAATTGATAAATATTTTTTTTATTTTTTTTTTTAAAAATTCATTATTAATTGGGAGCAATAAATTAAAAAAACAAAATTTTTTTAAAAAAAAAAAAAAAAAAAAAAAAGAATCGTTTGGAGCGAAATTAAAAAAATAAAATTAAAAAAAATTAATTTAAAAAGGGAAATTAAAATATTCCAAAACATTCAGTTGGTCAATCCTTGTTCTATTATCTATATATGTAATATTTGCATATTTAGATTTATTATTATAAAAATGAGATATTTATTTTTTTGTAAATTGAATTTGATTCTGTGTAAATTATCAAAAATTAGTATATAAATGTGTGTTAATTTAACTTTCAAAATAGCATTCCCATAATTAATATTCAATAGCTTAAATTGAATTGATTTAAAGTCAATTCTATTATAAAGAATCGGAGAGGCCAATTCTATTATTTAAACTTTCAGACACCGGAAACTTCTGTTGCTAATATGCAAACAAAAATTTAATCAAAATAATCTAATAGATATTCTGATACCTCTCTTTTTGATTTTTGTGGAAAAGAGGATAATAATATTAGATACACCTAGGTGGGGGTTTAATTTGTATTTTAAATAAAAAACAAATTATTTTATTTATTTATATTCGAGTTTTAAAAATTTGATTAATTTGTTATTTGTTATTTGTTGTTGTTATAGTGGTAGCATTGTAATGTTATATTATTTTTTTTTTTGTTTTTTTTTTTTTATATATGTTGATATTTGAAGTGATAATATTTGTACCTTCTTTCTTTAATCTCTACCTCTTGGTGCTTTAATTGAGATTGAAGAGTCTGAAGATATATTTTCTGATCTATCACTCTTATCAGTGGATGTATTAGATCCAGTGGTAGAGGTATTGCTTGCCATTGTACTGTCCAAGTTTGTCCATCTGTTGAAAATTGGAATACCAATATCTCTGAATCCTCTTGCATATGTTGCTAAAACTTTATCATTTATACAATATGAAATGAAAATTAAGAAACCCTGTATAATCATTATATAATATAATATATTAGTATTACTACTTTAACTAAAAATATTTTAAAAATTACTAATAACATACTTGTAATGGAGTTGTAACAGAGAATAAAATTAAAAATATGTATCCTAAAACACTAGTATTTGGGAAGAAAGTCATAATGAACCCAAAGATCCATGATAAACCTATACTAACAAAAATGGAAAAGTATCTATAAAATTGGTTGAATAATTAGTAACCTATACCTACACAATATTGAAAATTATCTCTTTTTTTTTTTCCTTTTCTACCTACACTCTAAATTCTTTTGATTTTTCTTTTTTATCAGTTCTTGGTGCATTCTTTAATGTATCGTGAATTTCTCTTGCAATGAAAAAGAAAATAACTGCATTGGCACAAACTGTTAATAAACCTGGTACAAAGAATCCTAAAAAGATTGGAAGATCATTTTGTAAATAACAGCTGTAATAATGATGATAATGTGTTGTGTTAATATATATGTATGTGTTGACTACTACTGTTGTTGTGTTGATAATCATGATACATACAATCCACCTCTATTAATATATTTTTGAAAACCAGCACAAAAAGTGACTACAATTAAAGGTAAACCCCATGCGGCCATATGATAATATTTTTCAAATGATTCTGCATCTCTGTTACGTTTTACAATCATTTGATAGAAATTGAATGCAACGCAAAATGTCCATACGAAATCAGCCAAAAAGAAATAATGCAATAATAAACCAGATGCAACGCAAAATACTGAATCTGATGATCTAAATGAAATTTCAAAAAAGAATTGTGCCAATAAAATTGACATACATAAATATATAATTAAACGAATTGGGTATGTTCTTAATTTGTAAAATAACATAAATGTGAATAATGTTAAAAATGCACCAACAATTGATAAACATAGTAATACATCTGTAATATATGATAATACTTCATTTAACAATTCATTATCTGTTGCCATGTTTTGTTATATATGTATTATTTGTGTTGTTTTCTTCTTTTCCTGTTTCTTCTTTTTATTTATATACAATTTGTGTTTTGATTGCTGTTTATTGCTATTTGTTTAACTAGTTATACAGTTTATATTTGTTAGATATTTATTTTACACACTAAAATACACTTTTTTTTAATAAATAATAAACAAATAAATTATAAAAAAATAAAAATGTCTATTTGTCTTATTATTATTTTTATGTGTTTTATTATTTATTATTTATAAATAAACAAAAAATAAAAATATTTAATTTATTTTTAATCAAACACACAAACAAAAATTGTATACAATTGCATTTATCAGATTTGTAAACTGTGTGGTTTGTGTATGTTTTTTTTTTTTTTTTTTGTTTATTGAAGAATTGTTTTTGTTTTTAAAGAATTGTTTTTGGTTGTACCAATATCAATAATTATTTAAATCAAATTTGAAAATTATTTATTTTTAGAAATAATAAAACAGAGAGAAATATATAAAAATAAAAAATAAAAAAACTAGTTTTTTAACGGTGTCGATATTTTTATATATATTTAAACACTTACATTTTAAATTTTATATTATACAATGTGTGTTGATATATTTGACTATAGCACACAGGACACACAATCTTTTTTTTTTATTACAAATTTATAAAAAATGCAACAAATACAATCTATTATTTACAAGCACAAAAAAAACAATGTGATATTTTGATCAGACCTTGTAAAAAAAAAAAAAAAAAAATTAAAAAAAAAAATTAAAAAAAATAGAAAAATAGAAAAAGAGATATTTCTAACCGTTGAAAATATCTCACAACTGTTGTTATGCAAATATTTGGTTTTATTGTTAACCATAAAATAAATATAGCCTATTTATGATTTTATGGTATCCTCGCGCTATTAAAATATATATATGCTCATATAATTCCTATAGCCAAGGTACTAATTAAAATATATATTTTTAAATTACAATTACCAACAAATATAAATTAATTAAAATAATTAAATAAATCTCAAACACAAACATAATTATTCGTGTGTTATCGTCGTATAACAAATACACAATTTTCACTCACAAATTTTAAACTTTTTCAAATCCTTTTTTTTTTTTTTTTTCAATTTTTTCTTACACCACGCTCATACTAAAAGAACATAATTATTCCATAACCACAAACACAACAAACATTTTATTTCATAGGCAAATTATTTTTGCTTGTTTTTTTTTTTTTGTTTTTTTTGTTTTTTTTAAAAAATAGTTTCATATCACGAATAATAAACAACATAAATAAAAACTATATAAATAAATTATACATATAAATATATATACACAACAAAACACACACACACACACAACATACATAATCAAACAATAAAAATGTTTGACCATTTATCATCATCACCAGATTTTTTAAAGTTTAGAACTTCTTTAAATTTAGATGATCAAGTAAACGATGCAAACATAGTTAATAATAATAATAATATAGGCACCGATTTATCAATGATGTTAGATACAATGTCAATAGGTAATAATAATAATATTAATAATAGTAATCATAACAACAATAATAATGATAATATTTTAATAACCACTACAACTACAACTACTACAACCACCAATACAACAGTAATGGTACCAATTAGTAACGATAATAGAATAACACTTTATAAACCAAATAACAGTAGCATTAACAATGGATTTACTATTGTAAATACACCAGAGGGCGCTCATGGTATATTCATATCTCAACATAGAATGTTAGCAATGCACAAGATATCAATATCACAAAAGAAAAAGGTAATTATATCATCTTCCTTAAAGATTAATCATTCACCCAATGATGTTTATACTAATAAGATAGATCATATGGATGACAGGAATATGAAAGAAAAATGAGGACCATAGAAGCATATAATAATAATTCATCGTCAATTAATCATAGAACAAGTCAATTACTAGAATCTTTAAACGCATTAAAATTTTCACCTTCATCTCCATCTTCTTCTTCACCATTATTAATTTATTCAAGTACAAATAATCATTGTAATCTTTTAAATGGTAGTAGCAGTGGTAATGGTAGTGGCAGTAGTATCAATAGTAATAAATGTATAAATAATTATCAAGAATGTAATAGTTTAGTTTGCACAAGTAATTGTAATAGTAGTATAAATAATAATAATAATAATAGCAATAATAATAATAGAAGTTTAGTAATAAGTAAAAGAAGTAGTTTAAATAATAGTATTAGAAATAATCGCATAATCAATAATAGTGAAGGTAATGAAGATGACGATAGTGATGACGATAGTGATGATAAAAGAGATAAAGAAGATACCACCGATCAATTACATGATACATTTGATAGTCTTTGTATTGTTGGTAGTAAAACTAAAAAAGTTTTAAAAAAGTTTAAAACTTATTCACCTTCAAAATCAAAAGCTCTAACTTTTTCAAGCCCAAACACCAACCTTGTTAGAAAAGTATTTTATAATTCATCACCTTCAAATTTATCAAATTTATATCTTCATTAAATAATAAATAATAATAATATAACATTCACACCCGATCACATAACACAATAACACATACATTAATTGTTTAATTGTAATATTCAATTAATATAAACACACATAATAAAACAAAACTAAAAATAAAATAATCTTTTTTTTTTTTATAATATATTATCATTATTATTTACATTTACATTTATTTATATGATCACCAATCAAATTCATCAATTTCAATATTATCATTTGCAGTACTGGTTGCTTTTGCATTTGGTTGTTGAGGTTGTTGTTGTTTTGGTATTTGATCAACATTACTAAATGAATCAATATTATATTCTTCATCAGAATCCCAACCTTCTTCATTCATTTCACTTAGAATTTGTTTACTTGATGAATCATTTGCATCTTGAGTATTTAGTTTTTGAATTTCAGTTACCATTTTATCTTCAGTTGTATTTAATTTACTCTTGATACTTGTTTGACTACTACCCTTTGGTTTTTGTGATGATAATATTGAATCATCATCATCCAATCCATCCAATTCATCATCATCAAATCCAGATAAACTACCATTTAAAATACCACTATTATTATTGTTGTTGTTATTGTTGTTATTGTTGTTTGTTGTAGTTGTTTTATTATTTGAACCAAGTGGACTATTAAATGAAAATTGTGGTGATTTAATATTACTAACTGGTGTTTCATCATTGAGGAATTCAAGATCGTCATCATCTTGAGCTGAAAACATTTTATTTGAGTTTGGATTTGAATGTGTTGTAGTTGATGATGTTACTGTTGTTTTAGCTGCAGTGGTTGTTTGTGGTGTAAATACATCCAATTGTGAAAATTCATCAATTTCCGATTCTCTTTGTTGCGCAAGATGAATTGGTGGTGCAGGTGTTGGTGTTGGTGTTGGTTGTCTAAATGTTGAAGGTGTCTTTTGTGGTGTTTCTTGTTGTTGTTTTTGTTGTTGTTGTGGTGTTGATTGTTGTGAATTTGGAAATATTTTAGGTACTACTTTTGCTTGTTGTTGTGGTTTTTGTGGTAAAACTGTTTGTTGTTGTTGTTGAGAATATTGAGAATATTGAGTATCATCAGCCCAATTTGAAGAAAGTTGTGATGATTCACCAGCTTTATTTTGATTTTCTTCAACTAAACCACCATCAAACATTTCTTCATCTTCAAATTGTTGTTGTTGTTGAACTTCTTCTTCATATTCTTGAGGTGGTTGATCTTTTTGAGCTTCATATTCATCATACTCTTCCTCTTCCTCATACTCTTCATATTGTTCTTCTTCTTCACCACCTTCACCACCTTTTCCTTCTTCTCCTTCTTCATCATCTTCATTATCATTATCATTTACCCAATTTGAATTAATTTTATGATTTGAAGGTTTTGGTTTATTAATTCTTCTAGGTAATACATTTGAAACTAATTTTGAAAGATTGAGTGAACCTTTAATTTTCTTTTCTAAACGAATATAATCAGATTCTGGATCTGAAGGAAAATCTGAATGTTGAGCATTTAAATTTGAGAAAATACAATTTGTTTCAATTGAAGATTCCAACATGAATATAGCGATAACAGCATCTTGTACTTCAATTGTATTTCTAAACATTAGCCTTGCATGTGCTTGTGATAAACGAATTAAACTTTCTAATAATCTAACAGTTGTTCTTGATTCATTTGCTTTATGTACATTTGCACGTTGTTTCTTGTAATATTCATCAATTAATCTTCTACTCTCATCGGTTAATTGTGGTCTAAAACATCCCTTTACATAATATATATAAGATTGTAACATTTCCAAGTTCCAGAAATCATCATGAAATGGTACAGGTTCTACGGCACTACCCGAATTTGGAACACTGTTACCAACACTACCACCCATTATCATTGCTTGATTTAATATGAAATCAGATACTTGTTTATCCCAATGTTCATCTTGGTTATCAGTCAATAACAATATGATATCAAATCTACTGAGTAATGGTGTTGCAATACTTGTATTAACAGTCAATGTTTCATTTGTATCATATTTACCTTTTGCATTTGTAGCAGCAATAATTGAAGTACGAGTATGTAATCTACTAATGATACCACCTTTTGCAATTGATAAACTTTGTTGTTCCATTGCTTCATGAATTGTTGCTCTATCTTTTGTTTTAATACCCGAAAATTCATCTATACAACAAACTCCACCATCCGCCAATACCAATGCACCCGCTTCTAATACCATTTCACCTGAACCTGGTTCTTTTACAGATGCAGCTGTTAAACCTGCAGTAGTTGTACCAATACCAGTTGTCAAAACTGAACGTTGTGATACTTTTGCAGCAAATTTTAAAAATTGAGATTTACCAGTACCAGGTTCACCTACTAGCAGTAAATGACATTCACCTCTTTTCTTTGCACCAGTTTCTTGATCATCTATATTACATCCACCAATCAATATCAATAACAATGCTAATTTAACAACAAACAAACCATAGACACCTGAACAAACTTGACCTAATATTCTATTTCTACCACTTAATGGATTACCATCATGAGATAACCAAAACTCTTCAAATTGTCTCTTGATTTCCTCGGTCATACCAGCAGCAAATTTTTGTTCATTCATTACTCTAACGTAATTTGCCAATAGTACTACTTCAATATCACAACGTTCATCATTTCTAATTGATCTCCAACGTCTAATAACAATACCACTTACAATTATATCATCACCAGCTTGACATTGATCAACTAAATCTTCTTGAAGTAATACAATTATCGATCCTGGTATTGACCCTGCACCCAATTGATGTATTTGTTCTTGTAATTTAATTTCTTGATAATCACAATGTTCACCAACTGTATCGCATGGTTTAAATCCATATGAATTTGGACAATTGTATTCTGGGTTTGGACATTTCTTTGGAATGTTATATTGATTAAATTGTTCAAAATCAATGGAAACATCAAAATGATGAAAACATTTTGGACATTCAAATCGTTTTGTTTTCTCCAGTACACGGGTATGACCAGATCTAATTACAGTACCTCTAAATTCTACAAATAGTCCAACTTGATTTGATCTTGGCAATGAAGAATGTGTAATTTCTTTACAAATTGGTAAATCACACACTCTAATTTTACAATTCTTTTTAATTTTATAATTAAATCTAATTGATGATGTTGTTGATAATTGTGAATATTCACCTGCATTACTATTATAAAGTATAACAATCTTTTCTTGTGCTAATAATAATGCTTCATTAAAAATTGGTAATAATTTACTTGGTTCTGTTATAAATAATGGTCCAAAATTTACATCACCTTCTAAAATCATTGAAAATCTGTAATGATATAAATTTATATTAATATTATAAATAATACTAGTAGTTATTTTTGTAATAGTACAAATGTATATAACTTACTCTACAACTAGTGTATAAAATAAAGAAGGATCAGGTTGATTTAATACATGTTCAATTTCTCTAACATAGTTTGATAATAATAATTTAGTAAAGAAATCTAAATATTCTTCTTTTGAAAAACTATCAAATCCATATATTGTATACATTTATTTGTTTATTAATATCATTTATCTTTTATATTTTTTTTGTAGAATGAAAAAATGATAGCGCCAAAAAAAAAAAAAATAAAAAAAAAAAAAGATTTTTTTCCTTTAAATTTGAAAATTCTTTAAATTAAATTAACTTTCTCTCAAAATATCAATGTTGATTGTAGACTTGGAAATAATAATTTGATTACCACTTATTATTATTTTATAAAATCCATTTTTAAATTAGATATTTATTTTTTATTTTAAAATAAAAAAAAATAAAAAAAATAAAAAAACTTTTTTTTTTTTTATCATATAAAATCAATCACAGCTTTAATACACAAAATGAAATCAATTTTATTTGTATTATTAATTGTATTAATTAGTTTAATAAGTGGATATAATACACAATCCACAGGATCTTCTTCATCAACACCAACACCACCGCCAAATAATGTTGGAAGAGATTGTTCAATTTGTGAATTCTTTGTTTCGGAAATATCAAAATATTTAATAAACAATTCAACACAAAATGAAATTGAATATTTCCTTAATAAAGATTGCGAAATATTCCCAAGTGTTACAGTAGAATGTCAAGATTATGTTAATCAATATGTACCTCAAATTATAACCATTCTTCAAACTGACCCTTCTTCTGATGCTTGTGAAAAGATTTATTTATGCCCTTCCTCCTCTTCATCGGCATCAAATTAATGCTCAGCATCAAAACAGGTAATCACACATATAATATATATTTATAAATTTAAAACGTTAAAAATAAAACAATGCAAAACACTTTTTTTTTCATTTTTTTAAATTAATTTTTTTTTTGTTCAAACCACATATCACATCATTAAAGTAATATAATAATATAAAAATGGATGATCAATATAAACTTGATCATGAGAAATTTGTATCAAATAATGATGGTTCAACATTTCTTGAAACTTGTTTCATATTAACTATAATGCCAGTACGTAATTATATTATGATGTTGATAATAGTGGTGATTATGGGTGATGATCACACAATAATATTAACACTGAATCTAATTTTGTACAGATATCAATATTATTTCAAAGAGCAGTATTCGCAACATTTTTTAATGATGAAAAACATCCATTACCAGTTGGTCTTAGATTTGTATTAGAATATGTATTTATAGTTGTACCATTTATATCTGCTGTTACATTTACGGAGTTAACTCCATTCTTAATAGTTGGTATGTTATTAACTTGTTTAATAATACCATTATTTGCACAGTATGTATAAATATATGTATATATGGCATAATGATGATTATAAGCGCACACACTAACTACTACTTTATATAGTAAAAATGCAAAAATTTATTTTAGAAATACAAATGAAACATTATTAAATTTAAATTCAATGAGAAAAGGATTTATTGAAGAGTATAGAGCATTTGTAATGATTGCAACATGTATTTGTATATTGGCAGTTGATTTCACAATATTTCCAAGAAGATTAGGTAAAACAGAAACATATGGTATATCATTAATGGATATTGGTGTTGGATCAGTTGTATTATCAGGTGCATTGGTATCACGTCAAGCAAGAGCTGGTCTATTTGAAAAACAACAAAGAAAAAGAAAAGAAGAAGCAGATAAAGATGATGAATACTATAGAGATCAAGATGAAGATATAAGTAAACGACCAAAACCAAAGAAGGATGATATTGGTGAAATTAAAATATTATCAAGAAAATCATTAGTATGGCATCAAATTAAAGCACAAGCACCATTAATGATATTAGGTTTCGTTAGAATGATACTTACAAAATCAATAAATTATCAAGAACATGTATCAGAGTATGGATTACATTGGAATTTCTTTTTCACATTGGGTTTCGTATCGATTTCATTGGCATTTTTAAAATTTAATTCAAATGTTAGTGCAGTAATTGGTGTTGTGATAATATGTGTATATCAATATTTATTGAGTGCAAATGGGTTATCAGATTACATTATAAATGCACCAAGAGATAATTTCATTGCAGCTAATAAAGAAGGTATTTGTAGTATAGTTGGTTATTTAGCAATTAATTTAATTGGTACTAAAATTGGATCAGAACTATTTAAAACTCGTTCAACATTGACAGAATGGAGAAAATTTGCAACTAAATTATTAAGTTTTTCAATATTAACCTGGATTGCTTGGATGTTATGTGAAATTTACATTGAAAAGACTTCAAGACGTATGGCTAATTTAGGTTATGTTTTGGCAATTCTTTCAATTAATTTATTTAATTTCTCTTTAAATATTTTAATTTCTCTCATATCTGGTAATCATAATGCATCTGTAATTGCAAAATCAATTAATCGTAATCAATTATTCATTTTCCTTCTCGGTAATATAGTTACTGGTCTTATCAATTTTTCAATTAAAACAATTTACGCCACCCAAGATGAATCAATTATTATAATTACTTGTTATTCATTTGCATTATGTTTAATTGCTTTAATATTTGATTATAAAAATATAGTTGTTAAATTTTGGTAAATAAAATAAAAAAATCCCAGCTTTTTTACAATTTTGCTCATAAAAAACGTTTTTTTTTTTGGTGTTTGACATTTTTCTTATTTTTTAAATTTATTTTTTTACAATCTTTTTATTATAAAAATATATTTGTGAAATTTATTAACAAGATTTTTATAATCAAAAGGTCGTAAAAAAAAAAACGTTTTTTATGAGCAAAATATAGTTGTAAAATTTTGGTAAATATAATAAAAAAAAATCCCAGCTTTTTTACAATTTTGCTCGTAAAAAACGTTTTTTTTTTGGTATTTGACATTTTTCTTATTTTTTAAATTTATTTTTTCCGTCCATTACCAGATTTTTACAACCTTAATGAATTATCTAATTGATATTCGTGTCGCTTTTTAATAAATAGTTATCGGTAAATAACAAGTTTTCGAGCAGCAATTTGTTTGTTTTTATAAAAGCTTAGTTTTTTTTTTATCATTTTTTTTATATAATTTTATAAAACTACACTAATATAAAAATGAATAAATTAATAATTTTATTATCTATTATTATTACAATATTATTAAATATAGTTGAATCACAAAGTAATAGTTCATTTATAATAAATGTATATAATAATAATAAATATTTAGCAAATGGATTTTGTGGTAATAGTACATTTACATGTAACAGTATTTCAGATGCAATGGGATACGTTGTTGCAAATAATTTAAATGGTAATCAAATTAATTTAATATTGGATGATGGTGTTTATAGTTTTGGTAATAATACATACAACTTTTATTTATTCAATGTAAATATTACAACATTATCAACAAGTGGTAATGTAATATTCAATGGTATCAACTCATTCACACCAACACCATTATTTACAATTATACCAAATGTAATGGAAAAATCTGGTTTCACTTCAAATCTTTTAATATCAAATGTTGAATTTTCAAATTTTGGAAACACAATTATTCAAGCATCAACTTCAACTTCTTATTTTAATATTGTATTGAATACTTGTTTATTCAGTGACAATTATTTAACAACAAGTTCAATGATTGATATAAAATCAAATCAAATTCCAACAACAATTCAAAGTAACTCAAATAAAATTACATTTTCAAATTCATATATAACTACATGTAATTCAAATACTGGTATACCATTAATCAGCGTAATAAATGCACAATGTTATCTTGATGAATTATATGCATCAGGTTTAATAATTGGTAATTTAATTGTTGGTTTTAATAGTTTAATTTCAATTAGTGGTGGTACATATAAATCAATTACAAATAATGGTAATGGTATTGTATTGGGCACAAATTCTCAAATTTCAATTATTGGTTCATATTTCTCAAATAATCAAGTAAAAAATTCAAATGGATCAGTTATTACATTTACATTAAATTCAACAAGTACAATTTCAGATTATTCTTTGGCTATTGATTCAACTATTTTCAATAAATGTTTTGCCTCAACTGGTGGTGTTATATGTGCAACTTATACAAATAATCAAGTACAATCAAATACAATGTTCAATACAATTACAAATTCAACATTTTCAAATTGTAAAGCAGCTTATGGTGGTGTATTTTATACAAATAATGTACCAATTACACTAAATACTGTAATTTCAAGTAATTGTTCATCAACTACAGCTGGTGGAATATTATATATTCAAAATAGTAAATTAAATATTAACAATTCAAATTTCACTGCAAATACACAAAATTATAATACATTTTTAAGTCCATTGTTGTATACTTCATTTTCAAATATTCAAATTAATACAAGTACATTTGATTCTTCAATGTCAAATGCAATTAGTTGTTTTGATTCTTCCATTGTTACAACAAATAATAATAGAGCTTTAAAAATTGTTTGTAGTAATTGTTCTTCAATAATTGAAGGTACTTCTCAATGTAGCGCAACTCCAACAACTTTTTCTTCTTCTTCTGCTTCTTCATCAACATCAACTAGTAGTCAAACAACAGGTACTTCAACATCAACTTCAAGTACATCATCTTCACCAGTTACTTCATCAAGTAGTAGTGCTGGTAGTAGCACATCAAAAACTACATCATTATCATTATCTTCATCTTCATCATCAAGTTCAGTAGGCACTGGTAATTCATTTATTGTATCATCATCACATACATCTACTACAACTGGAAGTACCTCGAATTCAAATTTAATTAAAATTAATAATATTTTATTACTCATTTTAATTATATTTGTTATTTTAAATTAAACCAATAAACAACAAACAATAATTATTTAATTTTATTTAAATCAAAATTATTAATTTTAAAATATTTACTTAAAACTTTTGATAATTGAGAGACATTATTAATTAAGATTTCTTCTTTTAGTTGATAATCATTGTAGATTGTAGTTTTTTGTTTGCATAAAAACAATGGACATTATCATCCATCTGTAAAAAATATTTGAATAGAATATATTTATTTTCAAAATTTGTTACAAATTCTTTTATATCATTAACGGTATTTTCAATAAGATCATATTTAACAATATCAAGCGTGAATGTTATAAATGAATTCCAATCATTTGTTCCAATTACTTTGAGTTGTTGCGAATACATTTCAACTTGTCCTCCTTCTCTATTGGCATCATTATTACTTTTAATTACTCTAATTGATGATTTATTAAATTGATGTCCATTTTCATCACCAATTTCAATTGGATAATGAT
Organism: Dictyostelium brefeldianum; assembly: GCA_013375695.1. NCBI lineage: Eukaryota > Evosea > Eumycetozoa > Dictyosteliales > Dictyosteliaceae > Dictyostelium > Dictyostelium brefeldianum. Next base: position 19,404 of record JABXES010006104.1, read on the forward strand.
TAAATCTTGTATTTATACTAGCATCAACTAAATACAATTTATCATTAAATTTTAAAATGTTTATAAAATGTCTAGACATTTACTTTTTCAATTTAGAATCTCCCAATATTAAATTCCAAGTGGTGATAAAGAAATAAACAAAAATTTTCCATCAATTTTATGGGATAGTTTAAATGAAATGTTTTAATGGAGTTGTTAAAACAACTGAAAGATTCAGAGACAATTATTATAAAAATGGTGAAATATCAAATAATTATTCTGGTTTATTACCATTTGAACAAGAAATAAAATGTTTTGATCCATTGTTTTTTGGTATTAATTCAAATGAAGCTAAAATAATTGATCCAGCTCAACGTATATTATTAAAATGTACATGGGAAGCATTAGATGACGCTTTAATTGATCCACTTTCAATTAAAGGTACTGATACTTCTGTTTATATTGGCAGTTCAACAAATGATTATTATGAATTAAATAAAAATTAAATTAAAAACATTGTGTTTGGTAGTACAAATAATTCAATTTCAAATAGAGTTTCATATTGTTTTAGTCTAAATGGTACTTCTCTAACAATTGATACTGCATGTTCATCATCATTAAATGTTGTAATGTTGGGTTATGATGGATTAGATAAAACAATTATTGATATTAAAAACAAACCTTTTCAATATTTAAAAGGTCATAATGTATCGGGTAGAGTTTATTTCCCAGGTACTGGTTACATTGGTAATACATTAAAATTATTTCCAAAACAAGATTTAACAATATGTTCAATGGAATTTAAAACTCCATTAATATTAACAGAAGGAGAAGCACAATGTTTACAAACAAATGTATATCAAACTGGTAAATCTGAATACAGAGTTGAATTTCATTATAAAGATGATAAAACTGATATTTGGATAAAATGTACAACAGGTAATTTTCAATTATTTAATCATGGTTCAAAAATAGATAAATTAAATATTGAAATGATAAAGAAAGATAAATGTAATTTAACAAATATTCCATGGAATGAAATTTATCCTCAGATTAAATCGCAATCTGGTTTAAATTATCAAGATATATTCCAAAATACAATTGATTGTTATTTAGGTGATAATTGTTCATTGACAGAAGTATCATTAGAATTACCACCAAAATTTCATGATAAAGAATCATTCTTTAATGCATCAATTTTAGATGTTTGTATACACGGTAGCTCGATAATAGTCCAAGAACAATGTAAACTTGTACTAGATAGAGCAAAATACTTTTCTTAAAATATACCTATTGATAGAAATGAACATTCAAGTATATTTGTTTATACTCATTTGAAATCTAGAATTGGTAATTCATATTATTCAACAATTGTGGTAATGTTATCAGATGGTACAGTTTTAATTGAAATTGATAATTTAGTTCTTTCATCATTGGTGGACGTTCAAGATCCTTTGATAAATGAAACTCCATTCAATAGTTTATAGACACCATATTTACAATCTAAAAATTCAAAAATTGAATCACCATCAGAATTTAAATCAATTTATCAAGAAAGTAAAGAATGTAATGAAACAATCGGAAAAGTTGTAAAACAAAAAATCAAATTGATACCATATATTCCTACCATATCAATGATTTCATCTAAAAATAAAATTAGTTGGCACTAAATAACCATGGTATGATACTCCTGCTAGCTATGAAAATATATTAATAGAGCTATGATCCAATTATCTACCAATTGGCTACACAGACTATATAATAACTATTATAAATAAAAAAAATTTGTGCAATATTTCAAAAACTTCACCAAAAAATAATTTTCATGTTGAACATGTAAATTAGGTTAGCATATGATTTAACTTTAATAAATTCTTTCTCCAATTATATATTGATTGTTTACACTTTTTTATTTTTTCTTTCTGTATTTATAAATTGGACAATTAACCCAATACCTTTTTTATTTTATACTCCACTAAAAAATTTTTTTTTTATTTATTTTTTTTTATTCAAGGTAATTAGCCTTTTTGAATATGGTGTTTTTATTGGTTTTTGGTGCTATTCTAAGCTAGCGTGCGATGTTTGTCAATTCACGACAACCCATATTCGAACCCACAAGATACGAATCTGAGCGAGATAGTTGCTTAATGCTTAGCCACTGATTTTTATTTAAGATATTTAAAACCTTTTGAAAATGTCTCCACTAAATATATATTGTGTTTTGCTTCACAAAAAGAGAGGTGTCAAATTATTTATCAGATTATGTTATGAATTTAACAGTTGCGACTTTGCAACTTGCAGAATTTACTTGTGTCTGTAAGGTTATAATGATAAACAATGGCCTCTCAAATTGGTACAATACAATTCATATAGGTCGTTCATTTTTTTTTATTTATACATTAATTTTATGGGAGAAAGTTAAAAAAAATGAATTTCAAAAATGTTCATGTGATCAATTCATTGAAAAAAATAGATTTTTTTAAATTTTTTTTTTTTTATCAAAAACCAATTTTTTTGCAAATCGGTTAAAACTTTTTATCATACACATTAATGTATAATAATAAATAAATATAAATAGTATAATAATAAAATGAATGAAAATAACAATGAAAAGTTATTTTTCCTTGTTTGGAGAAACATAATTTTAAAGAATCATATATTTAAATTTTTGAATGGATATTGTGGTGATGGTAAACGATTATTTAAATTTGGTTCATTTAAATATCAAGAGATAGTGTCTGCAAGTTGGTTAGTAAAAAACAAATATTTTGAATTATTGAAATTAAAAGTCAAACTTGGTGATTACTTGGCACTCAGTTATGATGTATCAGAATGGGGTCCTTTAAAAAGATGTGATAAAGAAAGAGGTTATATATCATTAAATAAATTATCATTTTACAACAAAGAAATTTCAAAAGATAATAATTTAGATCAAGTATTTTACAAGAATTTATTTAATAATTATTCAAAATATTTCATTGAAAATGGTAATTTTGAAAATACAATTTCTGATTGCCTAGAATATGATAATGGTATAGCATTAGAATCATTAATTGAAATTATATCAACTGGTACATCATCATTAGCATCTTCCTCATCTTCACGACCAACAACACAAGAAATAGATTATAATTCATTATTTTTAAAATCTATTGAAATTGGGTCATTTGAATGTGGTGTAATCATTTTTAAAAATTTACCAAAATTAAATGAATCAAAATTAAAAAAGGTATGGAATATAGTATTAAATGATAAAGATGATAATGGAAATACATTTGACAACTTTGGTATAATTTTAAATAAAAGATCAAATTTCCTATTGGGCAAATGTGGATTATCAATGCCAGCACAATCAATTTTAGCAACATACTCAAAATCAATTGATCCATTAATGTACGAATTTCCAATATACCAACAACCATTATCAACATTAATAGAATCAGTTACTACAATCATCAAATTTAAAGAATTATTTCAACCATTAATAAATTCAATTCAATCAAAAACATTTAAATTCAATTCAAAGAAACAAGATGAATTAAAATATATTACAATTTGTAAATTAATAAATTCATACAGTTTAAAGTTATTGGATATAAAAGAAATTGAATCAATGAATTCATTATTTACAAGTGATGGTCAGCTAAATACATTGGTCCAAGATATTATAAAGGATGATTCAAATGTAATGAAATTATATTCAATATTATTACCATTCACAAAATCAAATTATTTTATTGAAAATTATACATTTTATAAAATTAAATACGAAGATGATTATACAAATTACCAATCATCAGAAAACCACAGTGTAACTTCATTTCATCCAATTTTATTTGGTTATTATGATTTGGAAGATTTAAAACAAAATGGTATTCCATTATATTTTGGTAAAAAGTATCCATTTTATTATTGTGCACACGACAATAAATTAAAATTTCAATATATAAATAGTTTATTAAATGATATTGTAAATGAACAAAAAGTAGTACCACAAGAAGTTGTTATTCAAACACCATGGTATAATAAAGTATTAAATACATTTTTAATTGAATTGGTTAAAAGAGATAATTTAGAATTGGTTAAATTTATATTGGAATTTAAAGAATTGGTAATCAAGTTTGAAATTAAATCATATTCAATTGGATTACTTTATAATGGTATATCAAGTATTGAAATGTTTGATTTAATAATGGGTAATGAAACATTTAATCAAGAATCAATATTGTTAAATTTTAAAGAAAATCAATTCCTATTATTAAAATCATTAATTTTAAATGATAAACCAATACTATTGCAACACTACAAATCAACATTCAACAAAGATTATTTCATTGGTATTGAAAGATTAAATTTAATAGAATACAATGATAATCAATCAAATATATCTGTGGAAATTTATAAATTCATTTATGAAAATTTATCAGATTTTAGAAATTGTGGTTCAAAATTAAATGTGGATAGATATAATTCCATTAACTTTTGGCATACACCAACACCGCATCATTTAAAATCAATATCATTGGAAGATTTTAAATATTTAGTTGAACGTACTCCAATTGGTATCAAATATAATTCATTATCTAGTATTTTTGATTATTCAATTGTAAATTATGTTTATACAATGTATCCAGAAGATATTAAAAGTGGTAGATTTATATGTCCTGGTATAAATAAATTAATGTTAAAATATTTCAAGCATAAAGTATCATCATTGGATCAAGATGAAACTGCAGTAATTGGTAAAAAAGAATTAAAAATCATTCATTTATTAAAATCAAATGCAATTGAAAATCTAGATCCAATTATAGATATAGATATTGGATTACATGCAAATATTAAATTTGTGGATATACTATTTAAAAACTATACTGGTCGTGATCAACCAGAATATTTATTTTATAAAATATTCAGAGTTGCTTGTAAATATGGTCAATTTTCAGTATACAAACATTTAGAATCAAAATATTCTTATCATTTTAAAAGAGTTACACATGCATCCGCTGAAGAATCTAATGGATCAAATAATACATATTTACTCAAAGATCCAATTACATATGGTTCAATTGAAATATTTCAATCAATGATTGATAATTTTTATGATGGAGTAGTTCCTAAATTTGATGTTTTAAAAAAATTTGGTATAGATACATATAATAGTAAACCACTTGTAACTTATTTTAAACTTTTTAAATAAACCATGTTTATATGAATCAACAAAAGAAGTCGATAATAATATAGAAAAATCTGGATCTAGATAGCAGTTTTTACAATGAGGTAAACAATTACAGATGTTGGATTATCTTGTGGTACTATTGATGTTTTTAAAAATGTTGTTCTTCCATCTGATATCACGCAATTAATAAATCTTGCATACATTATTTTGTTGTTTTTTTTAATTAATATATTATTTAACAATTGATTTGATTGATTTTGAATTTCCATTTCTTGCTTATTGCATTGATCTTCTGAACCTTCTTAATTTTCAACTGCGGTGGAAACCATTTCAATTTGAAATGTATTTAATACATTTGAATATTTATAATTTTCAATTGAAATTGAAACTTTAATTGAAAAAATAATAAAAAATAAAATTAAAAAAATTGTTTTTTTTCATTTTCGAATGATATACACAGTACAAATAATAGTGTTTTAAAACCTATGTGTGTTAATCAACTATTTTGAAATGCTTCTGATATAGATCAAATATTCGCTGGTTTTATTTTATTTAATCAGAATATCTGTAAATTGGATAATAAAAAATAAGTTGGTTTTTTTTTAAAAAATAACAAGTTTTTATATTTTTTTTAGGAATATACTATTGTAAAATGAATTAATTGATTCAATAGATTGAAGTAATTGGATGAGATAATATATGGTTTTTTAAAATATCATATCAAAACTACATAGCAAAATAGTTATCGAAATAATGAGTTATCGAAAAATGTGTAGATATTTAAAAAATATTTTTTTTTGTGTAATAATATTTTTAAAAGAATTGTAGATATTTATGACGAAAAAATTAAAATACAAATGGGTAAAAATTTGATAAATACTATTCCAAATTGCTCTATTTATAAAATAAACATGTCACACAATTTAAATTTCAAATTTATAAACAAAAAATAAAATGAAAAATAGATATTTATTAATTCATTTATAGATATTAATGACGACAAATAACAACAAATCGTGACACACATACAAAATATGAAACGAAAAATCAGATATTTTTTAGAAAGGTATTTATTTTGCTCCACTGAATTTTCTTCATTAAATTTTAAATTTCTATTTAATTCTTTTTCATGTGCAATTTCTGAAGGTTTATGATTTTTGTTTTGTTAAATAAAAAATCAAAATCTTCATCTTATTTATTTATAAATATTAATAAAAACTTAGAGAATGAATAAATTAAATAATTTTTGTATATTTATTATTATATTTATTGTAATTTGTACATGTGTTACAATTGTAAATTCAAGTTTAGCTGTTGATATTGATTCTGGTACATCTGCATCAATTAAATCTAGTGAATGGCAATGTTTAGCTCAACAAAATTCAAAAGTAATCATCCAATCTTGGGCAGGTGGTTATGGTTATAATAAAAATGTTAAATCTGCTGCTGCTGGTGCTGTTTCTGCTGGATTAATTGTTGATGTTTATGCATTTTTTTGTAGTCAATGTTATGGTAATTCAAATCCTTCAACTGCTATGAAAACTTTGATTTCAAATTTACAATCTGATGGTGTAAACTATAATACTTTGTGGGTTGATGTTGAACAATGTAAAAATTGTTGGGGTTCAATTAGTTCAAATATTGTTTATGTTACAACATTGATCAACACTGCTAAAGCATTGGGTGCAAATGTTGGTGTTTATAGTTCAGTTGGTGAATGGCCATTAGTAGTTGGTAGTTTATCTTCATTTTCAAATTTACCACAATGGTATGTTCGTTTATTAATTGGTAATATTTTGTCTCAAGGGTATTGATTACTAATTACCTTTATGTCTCTTTTTAAAAGGTTTGCTCATTATAATGGTCAACCAAATTTTAGTGATACTAAAGCTTATCAATATGGTGGATGGAATAACCCAACTATGAAACAATACACTGAGAATACAGCTCAATGTGGCGTTAATGTAGATTTAGATTATTTTGTTGGTTCTTCAAGTAGTACCTCAAGTTCTTCAACCTCTACTTCCTCGGGTAATTTATTAATTATTGATATTTTTAAAAATATATATTAAATATATACTAACATGTTTTATTTTTATATAGGATCTGAATCAATTGGTACTTCTGGTACTTCTGGTACTTCTGGTACTTCTGGTACTTCTGGTACTTCTGGTTCATCTGGTACTAGTTCAACTTCATCTGGTAGTGGTTCAACTTCAGGTAATAGTAACGACTCTTCAAATGATTCAAATTCTGGAAGTGGCGCTGCTCTTTTTTAATTTAATAAATATTTTTTTGAAATTTTAAATAAATTGTTATATGTAACAGAGTTGTATCAATTAATATATAGAGAATCATTAATAATAGTTAATTATAGTAATCAGTAATAATATAAAAATATAGAAATCATAAAAATTAGTTTTAATAAAAATTGGAAAATAAAATGTTGAAAATCAATTTTATTTTTCATCATTCGGGTTTTTTATCGCAAATTCATAGAATAGTTAGTTTATTCATATACAGTTTAGTTTAATTATATATATATCCTTTCACTCTCTTACAAATAAATGATAGACCTCATCCACAAGCACTCAAAATACCAATAGTACAATCAGCAGAACGTTACCTAGGCTTTTACTTTCAGATGGTTTAGTTAGAAGTTTACCAAATATCCTCAATCTATAAGAAATACATTAATACCTTGGAAATGCAGTTCATCATCAGTACAAACAAAAATGACAATTATAAATGCTTATATATTATCAAAAATAATCTACCACTCATATTTAGAAACATTTACAGAAGAAGATACTCGTACAATCAAAGATTTATTATCATGGTTCATGTCTACACCTTCAACTGCAGATTCAACAAGTGCACCTGGTATTATAAATTCAAACATTATTAAAAAGACAATGCCATTAATGTGTTTTGAACGGTCAATCAAAACAATGATACAAGGCGGTTGGGGGATGTCAAACATCACTCACCGTCAAACTGCACAAAAAATATGGATTTACAACCGTTTCCTTCATTTAAAAAACAACAACAACTCATCAACATATATGAAAAGTTGGAATTGTCAAATTAAAAATCGGATACTTTTTAATTTTACCATTATCCAATAAAGCAGCTGTATAATACATAGTTAATGCCAACTGTATATTAATTTTAACAACATTATAATGGTAAAATATATACATACTAACTCATTTTTACAATAATACGTTTGTTTTAATTAACTCTGTAATGTATTGGTATCATAAATTCTTATTTCTGGAAATAGTGAAGTTATTGATTCACACTCACTTTTTTTTAATTGATTCGAAACTTGAAATCGCTTTATTTGTTTTCATATTTACTTCAATGTGCTACAAATTATGATGGATCAATAGTAA
>JABXES010006124.1:0-25293 GCA_013375695.1 Dictyostelium brefeldianum
AACCCTATCGTGTTTAAAAAAAAATTTAAAAATTAAATTCCCCCCGCCCTATTTTAAACTTTTAATTCAAAATCAAAAAAAAAAAAAATAAAAAAAAAAAAAAAAAAAAAATATTAATATTTTTTAAAAAAAAAAAAACGCAATCGCGATGATTACGAGTAATAAATAAATGTATGTGTTTGTTATATTTAAACAATTAATCAATAGTTATTGTATTTGGGGAATTCATGGTCGCGTTTGTGAATTCGGCTTGTTCATAATCGTAATGTTATCCAAAAGGTAATTCTATTTCTGCCAATTTGTATTTTCATAATTCCTATTTCATTTAAATTAGGAATAACGTAATACAAAACAACAAATATGCGAAATAGGAGCTATATTTGGCACATTACATTTATGAGATTCACATAAGCGCTATCATTTTTCCCTCTCTTTTTTGTTCTTTTTTTTTTTTTAAATTTTTAAATTTTTTTTTTTTTTTCATTTGAAGAAATTTAAAAATTTATCAAAACAAATAATAAATAAAATGGAAGAAGATGAAGAATTAACAATAACACCACATAAACAAATAAAAAAAAATAAAAATATAATAGATGATGGTGAAGATGATGATAATAGTAATAATGACATAGTTGTAAATAAAGTAATAAAAAAAAGAAATAGTGGTGGTAATAAAAGTAGTAATAATAATAGTTTTAATGATGATATAAATAATAGTTTTAATACACCATCACCTAAAATAAAGAAATCAAGATTAAGAAAAGCAATAACATCACCATCAAGTCCAACACTTGATATATCACCTTTAAAAAACAACACAACCAACAACACCAAAAAAGTAATTACATCACCACAGAGTACTTTAAATAGTAGTTTTGGTGGTACACCAAATAGTGTTGCAAGTAATAAATCATCACCATCATCAACCAATTCTAAAAAACAACAACAATCACCATCACCATATAAACCAAAACCATTACATATTACAACACGTAGTAGTAAATTAGTTGCTGCTGTTACTAAAATTATGACAGAAGATAATGATGACCACAATGATAATAACAATAATAATAATCGTTATGATGAAGAAATAGAAGATAATCCATGGGATTTAAAAGATGATGGTACAATGACATTTAGTCCTTCTTCTTCACCTAAATCTGTTAAATCTACAAATTCCTCTCCTTCAACTTCACCAACTGTAAATAAAAAACAAACACAAGTTAAAATCTCAACAAGAAAAACCGTTAGCAAACGAACAATTAAAGATAAAGATTTAATGTCATTCAAAGGTGTTTCAAAATTGTACAATTCTTTAAAATTGGGTAGTTTTTCAACAAAACAATCAAACAAAGTAAGTTGTTGTTTAATAATAATATATAAAGAGATAAAGAAAATAAGATGAGAAAAAGAAATAAGAAGAGAAAAGAAAAAAAATAGGGCATTAATACATGATTTTAATTTTTGGTAATAGGCAAATTTAGAAAAATTATTTGGAATTTATTCAAAATGGTCAAAAGAATTAAATCCAGCAATGGCAATTGAAGATTCAATTGTAAAAGTTGAAATATTAGCAAAAACTAGATTAGTAAGGGTAATGTATAACAACTTTTATTATATAAATTTAAATTTAAATGTACATACATTAAATACTAATTAAAACTTTTTTTAATTTATACTTTTTTTTTTTAGAATCATATTGATGATATTAAAAATGGTGTTGTATTTGATACACAAGCACAACAACAACAATCACAACAAAAAAAGGTAACTATTTGTTATTACTTTAATTATTGTAAAAAGTTTTTTGATTTTTGATTTTATAGATAATCTTTTTGTCCTTTTTTGGAAATTATTATAAAATCAAATTTTTACTTGTGTGTGTTTTTGTGTGTTTTTAGTTTAGTTATTGTTTTTTTTGTTTATTTGTTTATTTTGTGTATATATTTACATAGTATTGGCCGGGTGGCATCTGTGAGGTTAATGATATTAAATTTTTAATCTCCTCGTTCACTACCCTAAATTAAATAATTGTATGTGAGTGTGTATGTGTGTGTTAATATATCGTGGTTAGTGAGGTGTCTAGTTTGTTTGTTGGAGTGTACAACATGTGTCTTACAATTATTCAATTAATTACACATTACTTGTAACTGAAAAACATTCAAATGTTTTCCAACTGCACACAACATTCATCAAAACGATTACGTGTATATTTACATGTGTGTACACATTATACTATAATAACTTATCTCCTACACCTAACTTGCAAAGATTCAACATTAGGACAGATACAGATAAGACATTTTATTTATTAATAATTGTTATTATTAATAATTAATAATTTACAATTATCATAAAATAGTAGTTTTATATATAACTAATAATTAATCAGTTTTTTGTGTATGTGCCTTTTTGTTTGTAATATCACAATTTTTTGTTTTTCTCTCAACACATCACATCGCCCAATATCCAAATTTTAAATTAAATTTTAAATTGATTTGTTTTTGTGTTGTGTGCTTTTCAATCAACTTTTTATATCACTATCACGATTAATATCATAAATTCTAACGTTATTTTTATCACACAACTGAATAACACAGGAAGGTGATGACAAAGAGGATTTAATCTCTGAAGGATCTAATGATCAATTTATTGATGATGATTATAATTTTGAAGATATCAATTTTGATTTAACCTCAACAACCAATATAACTCCGTTAAAAAATGTTGCCCCATCATCACCCGCTTTATCAAAAGTATCAAAAGTACCAACAAACACAATAACTACAACAACCACAAATAAACCATTAGCAATCAAAGGTTTTTCCAGCTTTAAAGTGACACTACCAAAAAGACCACCACAAAAAAAATAAAAAAATAAAAAAGTCCAACTACTTTGATTTGAAATATCAAAAAATTTTAAATAATATCAAAAAATTTTAAAATAATAATATCAAAAAAAAAAAACCAGTAAATCAAGAGAAGTGAATTTGAACGAAATTTTAAGAATTTAATATGTGACAATACCAACAAAATAACACATAGATAATATATTATTGATTTTGTAGGTTTAAAGATCTACAGAACAAAATTGTTTATTTTCTTTTTTTTTTTTTCATATAAAATAAAAATGAAAAATTTCATATGCCCAAATTCTCTTTTCAATGTCATCAATAATTTTAATTTTTTAAATAAATGTGTATGTATGTTTGTGTGTTAAAATTTTTACTAATTAATTATTTATTTCTATTTAGGTGTATAAGTGTGTGGGGTTTAAATTATTTTTTTGGATTCGAAAATGTTAAATATGATATTGTTGTAACCCATAAATTTTTTAAATTAATTAATTGTAAAATAATTGAAATGTAGATTGTTTGAAATACAAATAGTGTGTTTGTTGTTATTATGTCGAATAATTGCAACAACAATAAACACAATAACAACAACAATATTAAATAAGTGTTGTATGACAAACATATGTATATATAGGTTCGGTATAATTTGTGTACAGGTTATATGATATAGTGTATATTTTGTATTTTGGTAAAAAAATCCACATAATCAGATCAGTGGAGATTTTGAGATTTTTCTTTTTTAATAAAAAAATTGATAAAAATAGAATAGAAAGATAATTAACGTACAAGTACAAGTAGTGTTGTTTTGGGTGGTCACTCACTCTTTTGTTCACTAATTTACATTTACATTTTATATACAAGTTATAATTTTATTTTATGTGGGTGAGGTGGAGTGTGAGTGGTATTGTTATATTTATTATTTTATCAAATGAAATTATTAACGATAAATGAATTATACATTGTAATTATGTTAAAATTCAGTGTGGTTATAAGGTGAGCTGATAAAAATAGAACAACACATACATATTATTATATGTCAAATTTATAATTTATAATTTTTAATTTATAATTTAACGAAAAATACTTGAATCTTCATTTATTACCAAATTTGAAAAAGTTGTTCACAATGTTACAATAAAAATCTGTTAAATCTATTATTAATAATGCCGTGTTACTCTGATACTTGTATAAATAATTCACACATATTATACCCACATATTATTTTAAAAATAATATTATGAATAAAATAATGAATTGGATTATGTAAGAAAAATGAAATTACATTGATATTCCACCACTACCAACCACAACATATCATATTATATCATTTCATATTTAATTATTTAAATTTAGAACAACACACACATTCCAAAAAGATCTAATTAGATCTTTTTTGTAAATAATTAAACATTTTGTTATATTTTATGAGTGTGTGTGGTTGTTTAATTTAGAATAATAAAAATAATAATAAATAACAATTTTAATACAAGTAATCTATTCATATAAGCAAACTAGATAAGTACTCTTACTTTTTAGATTTTTTTGAAACCAATGGTATTGTATTATTGTATATTTTTTAAATCAAGTATAAAATTTTGTAGACCATCTTTAGTTTTGTAAATTTTAAATTTTACACACCCAATTACATGCTTGATAGTACTTTATATTTTATTTTTGTATAAGTATTATTCCATTAGATACTTTTTATGTAACACACTCACACAACAATAAATATTATTAAAAAAATTAAAACAATAAAAACAATATCAACAACAACAATAATTACTCTAGAGTAACAACACCCACAAACACTCACACTCTACTACCCCCATAAACACACCACAGATAATCCAGGAAATAATATAATAATTTTAAAAAATTAAAATTGTTAATTATCAACAGAACGACGATGTTTTATAATTCTAATGTTGTCACAAAGATATCTCTGAATGAGTGTGAGTGTGAGTGTGTGTGTTTATTTGTTTTTATATAAGAGTTTTTAAATTTGGAACAGTTCAAGTTTACACTTTAAAGCTTTTTTGGAAAGGTTGTTAGAGAGTGTGTCTTTTTTTTTTTTGTTTTAATTTTTAATTGGTAGTTGATATTATTGGGGTTGTCATTTTTATGGTTTTGCTTGTATGTGTTTTTTTATTTTATTCTAATTGTTGTTTTTTAAATTTGGTGAGGTGGATTAGTGGTAATGGTGTGACAATAAAATTAATTAATTCATTGATAAAAGATAGATGAGATAATCTTTTGATGGGTGGTAAGTACTTACTCTCTCGCTCAAAAATGTGGTTTTGTTTAATTTTATATCACATTTTGAAAAAAAATAAAAAAAAAAATAAAAAGCACAATATAAACTAAAATAGAGTATAGATAGAGTATAGAAATTGAAAAGGTGCGTGAGAAGTGTTTTCTTATTCTCCTATTTCACATATATATCTCATATTATTGTGTTATTTTTTTTTAATTTTTTAAATATTTTAACACAAAAATTTAAATTATAAATATTTATTAAAAAAAAATTTTACATTAATAAAAAATCCAATAAATAAAAAAACAAAAACACTCATCATAATATTTAAATAATAATATTTATTATATTTGTTTGTTTATATATAACGTAAAAATATTAATACAATAATTTTGTAATAAAAAAAATAATAATTTTACACTTTTTGATATCCACTTAACACATATAAATTATAATACATTGCTTTTTATTAAAATAAAATTTTAAAAATAATAGTTTTTTTGTTGTGATTTAATTATTATTTAATCTCAAGATATTTAATTTTGTGGTTGTTGTTAAATACGGTTGCATCAGGTACCTTCCCACCACACTATATATAAATTAATACAAAACCACTAGTTGTTGTTGTGTATAAATAAAATAAAATTAACAATAAAATAATAATAAATAATTAATTATATAATACATATCATATAAATTACCACACACAAATAACCACACCCACACACAAGACTGTATCTGTCTCCACCTCCATATTTTAATAAATACATAACCACACACACCTTAACTAAAATAACTAATTATAATTTTAAATAATATTTATTAAATTAATTATCTATTCAAATTCAATTATATACACGCACATTCACTCACTCAGAATAAATTGTTTATGCACTACCACCACGCATTAAACCAACTACATACAATAATAATTCACTTTCTCACACACAAAACCACACTATTAATCTACCCCAACACTAAACATTGATAATTATTAATTTTAAATTATATAACAATAACATTTCAATATTTAAATTTAAATATATAATTTTTTTTTTTTTATAAATAAACAAATAAAAAAAAAAAAAACAAAAAAACAAAGAAAATCAACTATTGATTGATTTTGGTAGTTGTAAAAAACAATATTTATTTATTTATTTATTTATTCAATATATTTATTTTACTTAATAATAATCCAAACAACAAAAACAACAAAACATCAACATTGTTTTCTCAAAGTTTTACAACAACAATAACGCAATTAACAAAACACACACAAATAAATAATATCATCATATCATCATAGTTCCATTGTACAATAAATACAATAAAAACCCCAAGGCATTAACACCCAATATTTAATATATATTAATAATACTCTCAACAAACATAATAAATCTTAAACAACAACAACAATAATAATATCAAATAATTTATTGTTTTTATAAAAACAAAAAGATCTTTAATATATTATTATTTTATTTGTTTTTTGCATATATTTCAAAATTGTGCTATATTGTATTTATAAAAATAAGCCCATCAATTTTTTTAAATTTAGACACAAAATTTAAAAAAAAAAAATCACCCCATAACCCACTTTTTTCACACAAACACATACAATTACACACAATTAATTATCACTCATAAATTATTGTGAAATATCGAAAACCACATATTTATACATATTCTGTAAATCATAAATACACCAGCTTTTTATTTTTTTTTTTTTTTTTGAAAATAAACACTTTCTATTTTTTTTTTTAATTTTTAATTTTAAATTTTATTTAAACCAAAAATTATTTTTTATCCTTTCCATTTCACAATCATCAAAAACCCGCTCACTCACACACACACAACTCAATCAACTTTCTTATTGCTGCATTTTGTTTGGTAAATTAATTAATTATCTTCCTCTTCAATTAACTTTCACTCTTTGTTTTTTATTTTTATTATAAAATTATTATAATTTCACTGTAAATTTTTAAAATTAAATTTTTTTTTTAATATCCAATCATTTCACAATTTCAATAATTATTTTAAAAAAAATAACTTCTTGTCTACCAATAAAATTCCATTTTTATGTTTTTTAATATAAAAATCTATTTTTTTTTATCGTTTATTTTTACAATTTGTTCGTTAACGTTTTAAAATTCAAAAAAATAAACAAGATCAAAAATCGCCCCCACTACAACCACTATAAACCACACTCCTTTCAAAAAATATATCTTGTATATAAAATTTATTTTTCCCTTTCATTTCATAATCACACAAACACGACATTGATTGATTATTATTTTTTATTTAAAAATATCTTTTTTATTTTTTTAAAATCAATCAATCAATTAAAATAGTAATTTTATTTAAATTAATAAAATTAATTATCAGATTTATTAAAAAAATAAAAATAAAAAAAAATCAAAAAACTATAAATAGAATTTGGTAATTCATTTTATTATTTTTTTTTTTTTAAAAACCAACAACACAATTAAATTTGTAACATTAAAATAATAAATAATTTAATTAAATAATTTATTAATTTGTAATAATAAAATAATTTAATATAATAAATATTTTTATTAAATCTTACAAACAACAACATCACTCGTTCAAATAATCAACACTATACCATTATATAAAATGTCTTTATCTTTAAGTGATATTAAATTTCCAGATTCATGGGATCTCGTTCCAAATGAAAAAAATTATTGTGATTATGTTTATAGAGAATCATTGGAAATGCAAGTATGGAGAGTTGATAATAAAAGAGATTTAATTGCTCATAATAATGTTGTTAGTTTGGCAAAATATTTCTGGCCACACGTCGATTTCGAAAGATTGGTAATGGGTGGAGAATTAATGGTTTGGTTTTTCACTTTTGATGATGCTCTCGATGGTGGTGTATATACTGATGATCAACAATTGGATGTTGTTAAAAGAATGAACAATATATTTATCAATGGTACATTATTAGAAGATGCAACTGGTCCAGAAAGAATGGCTCATCATCTAAGAAAGAAATGTGAAGTAATGTGTGGTAAAAGAAGAAAAGATACATTTAATCGTTTCATTTCATCATGTGTTCAATGGGTTGATTCAATCATTCCATTCAATAAGATTAAAGTAGGTTATATAAAAAAATATTATTATTTGAATTTTCTTTAAAAAAAGACTTCATACTAACTTTATAATAATAATTTTAACAGGTTAATGGATCATCACCACATTTAGAACTATATTCATATTTAAGAAAAGTAAACATTGGTGCATATCCATGTGTTATATTAACAGAAGTAATGTTGGATCATGAAATTGATTCATATGTTTGGTATGATCCAAAATGGATCAAAATGAATGAAAATATTGCAATTATTACAACATTAATCAATGATTTAGTATCATATGAAAAAGAAGTAAATGATGAAGCTGGTGATTTAAATCCACTATTTTTCATTCAAAATCAAAAGAATATACAATTACCAGAATCATATAAACAAGTTGTTGATTTAATTGATTATTGGGTAAAAGATTTCAATGCAATGGAATCAAGTTTTTTAAATACACACGAATTCAAAGATGATAAACAAAGAAGAGATTTTGAATTTATATTAGAACATATGCATTATTTAGTAACTGGTTCAAAGAAATGGTCAATGCAAACACCAAGATACTGTTCACCAACTTCACCATTCATTGAAATGAGAACTAAACAAGAAATCAATAATAATAATAATAGTACTATAAATATCAATAATATAATATCAACTGCAAATTTAAATTTAATAATTAGTAATGTTGTACAACAATCTTCAAATGCAAATCCAGTTCATAAAAAACAAAAAATTGATCATATACCATCTAATACAAATTGTTTACCACCTGCTCTTTCCATTGACCTTTAAATTATATTTAACCGATAATATTACTTTAAACAAAACAAAACAAAACACAACCAAAATAAAATGTACAAAAAATACAAATAAAATAAAAACAGAATATAAAAAAAAATAAAATAAATCCCTCCTTCGTTATTAAATTTATTTGAATTAAATAAATTTAAATATATCCACTTTAAAACATATACATTTGTCTAATTATTTCTTTTTTTAATTCTTTTAAATTGGATATTTATATGAATTTTTAAAATGTTTTTCTTTTTTTTTTTATTTTTTTTTTTATTGTGTTAAAGCATATAAACAAACATAAATTTTGTAATAAAACGAAACATGAGCAATAAAAACAGTAAATCAAAGAAAAGAGAACGTTCATCAAGTGAAGATGAAAGTAATACAGGTAGTAGTGATAATGAAAAAATAGTTGCAAATCATATTGACAAAAAGGCAAATAAAAAACCGACAACCACAACAACTACAACAAATCATCATAAAGTATTGGGTACTTTAGCAGTTCCAAATAGTGGTGGTAATAAGAATCAAAAGTTAACAGATATATTGACAGAACTTGGTGTTTTTGAAAAGAATAAAGGACAAATTCACAAATTTAGTGCATATAGAAAAGCATCACAATCCATTAGAGCAGCACCAAATGAAATTAAATCTGGTAAAGAAGCAGAAAAGTTACCTGGTGTTGGTAAAAAGATTGCACTTAAAATACAAGAGATTATAGATACTGGTGGTTTACGTAAATTAAATACTCAATTACAAGATGAAACAATGACAGCAATAAATGAAATTTCAAAAGTATCTGGTATAGGTCCACAAGCAGCAAAGAAATTTGTTGAAGAAGGTATTAAAACAATTGCAGATTTAGAAAAGGTTAAAGATAGATTAACACATCATCAACAAATTGGACTTAAATATCATTATGAAATTGAACAAAGAATACCAAGAATAGAGATTGAACAATTTGAAGAAATTGTTAGAAAGTCATTACTAAAAATTGATAAAGCAATTATATATCAAACTTGTGGTAGTTATCGTAGAGGTTTACCTACATCAGGTGATATAGATGTGTTGTTAACTCATCCAAAATTTACAACTGAAATGAAAGATAAAAAACAAACATTCAACATCATTGAAAATCTTGTTGAAAGTTTAAAAAAACAAGGTATTATCATTGAAGATCTCAGTTTAGGTAAATTTAAATATATGGGTATTGGTAAAATACCAATTCAAACAAGTAAACAAGATAATAAAAAACAAGGTGATGATGATGAAGATTCAGATTGTACAACCACAAAAGAAGGTGATGATAAATATAATAATAACGATAATGAAGATAATACAAGTTCAGGCGAAGAAGAATTTGAAGAAGATGATAGTAGTGCAACTGAACCTGAAGATAATTCAAAAAAACAACAACCAATTAAAAAGAAAATTATAAAAAAACCAATTACAACAACAAATAAAAAACAAACTACAACAACTTCAACTACTTCACCTGCTACAAATAATAAACCAATTGCAAGAAGAATTGATTTTTTATTGGTACCATATTCAAGCTATTTCGCAGGTTTATTACATGCAACAGGTAGTGATGAATTTAATAGACAATTAAGAGCACATTGTTTGGTCAACGGATATACTTTATCAGAATACAGTTTAAAGAAATTAATTGATGGACAACCAGATGATACCCCAATCGTAGTAAATTCGGAAAAAGAAATATTTGACATTGTTGGTATGAAATATTATGAACCAACTGAAAGAAGTCTATAAACAAACAAATAAACATTTAATTATTATTCATAGTAATTTCTCTTATTCCAAAAGTCAACTTTTAAAAAGACTTTTTGATTTTTTTTTTTTTTTTTTTAAATTTTTGATAAAAATTATAAAATTTTAAAAAAATTAAAAATAACTCCTAAACTTTTCATCACATAAAATAATAATAATAATAAATTTATTTGTGTTGTGTTGTTCATCACCACCAATAATCACACATTCAATCACACAATGAAAACATTTGAAGAAGATACAGATATCATTGTTGATAAAGATGTTTTTATTGATGTTTATGGATTTGAATATCGTTATTCAACAGATTTGGAATTGATACAAGAATTAAATTTACAAAAAAAGTATGAAGATGATAGATTGGAAGAATGGACACACTATATTCAATCAACTTGTAACACGGATGAAGATATTTTTAGATACCTTAAAAGATATTCACACGAAGAATCATTTAAAGAATTATTATCACATGGTATTCATCCAAAATATAGAAAATCAATATGGACTATATTTCTAGACTGTTACAATTTAGATTTTAAAAAAGGTTATTATTGGTCACTCTTACAAAATGATAATTTCAATTTAGATGATGATTTAATTGACCTTAATGATCAAATTATAAATATTCAATTAAATAATAATAATAACCACAACAACAATAATAAAGAAATCTATGAAGATTTAATATCAACTTCTTCTTCACCATCTTCAACTTCTTCTTCACCTGTTTCTTCTTCACCATTTTCAACATCAACAAGTTCATTAAAAAATATTGATAATACAACATCAACAACAACCATCACCTCAACTACAACAACAACAACTAGTAAATCAAATTTAAATAATCTAAAATATAAATCTGAAATTTTATCTGTATGTATTTTTGTTGCTTAATATTTGACTATTAAAAATATAGTTTCTAATATTGTAACAAACTCTTCGTACAGGATTTAGAAAGAACATTTCCAACACATCCAAAATCATTAGATCCAGAATTCAAAGATAAACTAAAGAGAATATTATTTGTATTTAGTGAAACTAATCCAAATGTTGGTTATTGTCAATCATTAAATTATATTACATTTTTTTTATTAATGATAATTGAAAATGGTAAGTAGTAGTAGTAGTTTAGTATATATGACATACATACACACCAAAGATATTAATACCACCATTCATATATATTTATAGAGGAACAAGTATTTTGGTGTTTATCACATATTACAGATCAATTACTTACAGATTATTATACAAAGAGTATGTTGGGTAGTCAAGTTGATCAAAGTGTATTATTTGATTTATTGGAAGAGATATTTCCAGAATTGAATAGTCATTTAAATGCAATTGGTGCAGTTATACCAGTATTGTCAATGGAATGGTTTTTATGTTTATTTACAGTGTCATTACCAGCACAATGTACATTAATTATATGGGATAACTTTATTGTTAGAGGTAGTCGTGTTTTATTGGAAATTGCATTGGGATTAATTGAAATGAATTTAAATGAATTAATGAAAGCAAAGAATCATGGTCAAGTAACAGATATACTTTCAGGTAAACCATTTAATCCAGATTTATTTAAAACCATTGAAAATTCATATAAACGTATTGGTGTGGTATTGTCAAAGAAAAGAATTCAAGATTTGAAATCAAAACATTGGGAAATCACTAAAAAACAAGTAAAGCAAAAAGAAGAGGATAAAGATTTAAGACATTTAGTTAAAAGTACTAAATTTGATATGGAAAAACTTAAAGATTTAAAAGAAGAATTTGATTTCCTTTCAACTGATGGTACTGGTATTGGTTATTTACAATTTCAACAATTGATATTACGTTTTCTACCAGATTGGAATAACCTTTCAAACAATGAACATAATAATATACTATATAGAATGTATAAACAAATGGATACTGACGAAGATAATCTTTTAAATTTTAAAGAACTCGTTGAAGCTTTATCAATTTTATCACATGGTAATATTGATCAAAAATTAAGATGTAATGTATCATTTTAATGTATTAAATAATAATATTATTAATAATAGTATTACTAATATGATTAATATGGTTATTACAGTTATTTTCAAATTATTTGCAATTGAATTTAAACATTATATTACAAGAAGTGAATTAAGATCATTGATTGATCATGTAAATTTAATTTATTTCGAACCATTTTTAAAAGATTATCCAAATGAAGTAAAGACAGGTTATTTACAGAAAAAAGAAGATTTTATAAATACAGTTAAAGAAAAAGTATCATTTGAAGATTTAAAACAAATTGCATTTGAAAATCCATTAATAATTGAAAGTTTTAGAATTCCAACAAATTCACCAACTTTAAGTAGTAGTGGTAATGGAATTAATAATGGTGGTATTGGCGGTGGTATTGGCGGTGGTATTGGTGGTAGTAGTGATTCATTATCATCATCCTTATCTTCATCTCCTTCATCTTCATCATTTCATATAATTGATGATCAAACCAGTAGTGCAGATGATAAGAAACCAATTGTTGATAAGAATAAAGAACAAATTACATTTATCAGTAAAAGAAGAAGTAATTCATTTCATCTTTTAAATGTTGAAGGTCAAAATCATTTAGCAATTAAAAAAGAACAACAAAAAAAACATGATCTCCAACAATTACAAAAAGAACAACATAGTCCAATGAAATCACCAAAGAAACCAACTCAACCTCATGTAAATAACAAACAACAAAATAAAGATAAAGATAAAGATAATAACAGTAGTAAAGATAGCAGCAATTATTATTCTAGTTTTGGTATTGCAGCAAATAACGTTTTGAAGCCATTCAAAAAAATAATTGAAAATTCTTCAATAACCAATAGTAATAATGAACGAAGTAATTCAAATAGTAATAATACCAACAATAACAATAATAATAACAATAATAATAATACAAAAAATAACAATGAAACTGAATTAGATTCTTGTTTATTAATGTAAAATGTATATACAACAACCTGGTTAAATAAAATTTTAAAATTTTGATCAAAACTGATTTTTTTTTTTATTTTTTTCTTTTTTTTTATCATAAGCAACAAATTTAGTTCCAAATAAAATGTTTAAATTTTTATTTAAAAATAAAGTAAATGTAGAATTAACAATTAAACAATATAATTTACATCTAAGAAGCTCATTTGGGTAAATAAAAAACATGAATATTATTTATTTTGTTAATACTTTTTGTTTATACAAATAATTAATATAAATATAATGTTTTTTCTTTTACAGTACAGCACATTCAGTTACAACAACTAGAAATAATGCATTAATAGAAATTAAAGTTAATGATATTAGAGGATTTGGTGAATGTGGTTTACCAGCAAAGAAACCATTTTGTTATTTGGCAGATTTCAATGATATTGATCAATATTTTAATAATTGGATAAAAGAAATTGATGAAAAACTAAAGGGAATATCAGTTGATCAACCATATCAATATAATGCATTTAATAAATTACCAAATGAATATTTTACAAGTTTAAGAGGTCAACAACAAAATGAAATTGATCAAGTTTATCAATTTTTATTTGAATGTTTAGATAATTGTAAAGAAAACACAAAAGAATATTCAAATCAAGCAAAATCTGCAATTGAAATGGCAATATTAGATGGTTGGGGTAAAAAGTTAAATTGTCCAATTTATAAATTAGTAAATGAATCTATTGGTACAGTTGCACCATCTGATAAACCATTTTATTATACAATTTCAATGTGTCCAACAATGAAAGAAATATTGGAATCAACTAAATTTGGTAGTGGTTATACAAGTTTTTTAAAAATTAAATTGGATGATGATATTGAAAAAGGTATGAATATAATTACTACTGTAATTAAATATTTAAAAGATGATTTAAACAGACCAATTTCAAAATTAAGTGTTGATGCAAATACTTCATGGACACCATCAATTGCAAGATTATATTTGGAAAAGTTAAAACCATACGCTCATTTAATTTCAATGGTTGAACAACCATTCCCAATTCAAGTATTAAAAAGATTACCAAATGAACAGTATAAAAATGATTACGATTTGTCAGAATGGAAATCAATTAAATCTGAATATCAAGAAAATGGGTTACTGATATTTGCAGATGAATCAGTTTGTACAGAATCAGATTTAGGTGATCTAGTTGATTTGGTACATGGTGTAAATGTTAAACTTGAAAAAACAGGTGGTATTAGATCTGCAATTACAACATTAATCAATGCAAAACAAATGGGATTAAAAACATGGATTGGTTGTATGGTATCATCAAGTTTAGATGTTAGTGCAGCTGCTCATATCCTTTGCACACTTTCAGATTATGGCGGTGATCTAGATGGTGGTTTATTAGTTGATGATGAAACTCAATTATTTGAAAATGATGCCTTTCAATTAATTGATGGTGGTTTAATTAAATTAAATCAAAATAATTTTGGTGTTGGCGTAACTTTAAAAAAATAAAATAAATAAAAGTAATTACAATATATTATGATATGTATAAAAACTATTTGATTGTTTCTTTTTTTATTTGTTGTAATTTAAATAAAAATAAAAAAAGGGTATTGATACTTTATGAAAGGTAATGTTATAAAAGGGTATATTAATTAATGATTAAAAATTTACAAAATTAAATATATTACTGAAGAGAATGATACAATTACAATGGATAATACGTTAGATTTTAAGAATGTTGAATCACTTGATGATTCCTCAACTGATTCATCTGCACTTGAGTGTAATTTGTTTTGTTTACCTCCTTTTTGGTTAACTTTAGTATCGGATGAATCGTCTATTTTTGGAAGTAATGATGATGTATCAGTTGGTGTTTTTGAAACTGCTGATGATTGTGCTGATAATGATGATCCATCTGTTCCTGAACTTGGTTCTGAAACAGATTCATCTACAGTTGATGATGTTGTTACTGTTGAATCTGTTGAAGATTGTGCAGTTGATGTTGATGTTGCTGATGATTCTGGTGTAGTTGATGTTGTTGATGATTCTGATGTAGTGGAAGTTGTAGATGATTCTGGTGTTGTTGAAGTGGTGGATGATTCTGGTGTTGTAGATGTTGATGATTCTGGTGTAGTTGATGTTGTTGATGATCCTGGTGTTGTTGAACCTTCAGTTGTAGATGATCCTGGTGCTGTTGAACCTTCAGTTTGAGATGATTCTGGAGTAGTTGATGCGGTAGATGATTCTGGAGTAGTTGATTCTTCAGTGGTTGAAGTTTCTGGTGCTGTTGAACTTTCAGTTGGGGTTGTTGAACCTTCAGTTTGAGATGATTCTGGTGTTGTTGATTCTTCAGTTGTTGATGATTCTGGTGCAGTTGTTGGTTCTTCACTTTCTGGTACTGTTGAACTTTCAGTTGGGGTTGTTGATTCTTCTGTTTGAGATGATTCAGGTGTAGTTGATTCTTCAGTTGTTGAAGTTTCTGGTGCAGTTGATCCTTCAGTTGGAGTTGTAGATGATTCTGGTGTTGTTGATTCTTCAGTTGTTGAAGTTTGTGGTGCTGTTGATCCTTCGGCTGTTGATCCTTCTGGTGCAGTTGATCCTTCAGTTGGAGTTGTAGATGATTCTGGTGTTGTTGATCCTTCAGTTGTTGAAGTTTGTGGTTCTGTTGATCCTTCGGCTGTTGATCCTTCTGGTGCAGTTGATCCTTCTGGTGCAGTT
The DNA here is from genome assembly GCA_013375695.1 of Dictyostelium brefeldianum. Classification (NCBI taxonomy): domain Eukaryota; phylum Evosea; class Eumycetozoa; order Dictyosteliales; family Dictyosteliaceae; genus Dictyostelium; species Dictyostelium brefeldianum. The sequence continues at coordinate 16,486 of JABXES010006124.1, forward strand.
GATCCTTCAGTTGTTGATCCTTCAGTTGGAGTTGCTGAACCTTCAGTTGTAGATGATCCAGGTGTAGTTGATGTTGTTTCTGGTGCAGTTGATTCTTCAGTTGTAGATGATCCAGGTGTAGTTGAAGTTTCAGGAGCAGTTGATCCTTCGGTTGGTGTTGTTGAACCTTCAGTTGGTGCTGCTGATTCTTCAGTTGTTGAAGTTTCAGGAGCAGTTGATTCTTCGGTTGGAGTTGTTGATTCAGTTGAAGTTGTGGAAGTTGTTTGTTCCGATTGAGAAGGAGGAGGATTTTCCTCTGAAGTTGTAGCAACAGAATTTTCATCTGATTCTGCAACTGATATATTTATATTCATAAAAAGAACAATACATAATACTAAAATTACAAGTAATGATTTACTAAATTTCATTTTTTTTTTTGATTTAATTTAATTTAAATTGATTTGATAATTATTTGATTTAATAAATAAATATTTTTGATTTTTTGCGAGGAATTAATTCTTTAATTAATATCAATATATTCTTTTAACACAGTGTTGATAATAATAATATATGTATATTGGTATATTTAATAAAATGATTAAATTATTTAAAAAAAAAATTAAAAAAAGTGTAAAAAAAATTAAAATTATTTTATATACAATTATTAAAATTATTATTATTATTTTTATATAATTTATTAGTTTATATTTATTTTGAAAAATTGTAAATCAAACAAACACACAAAGATACAGAGAGACGCAAAGATTTATATTATTAATAACAGCTAATTTGTAGTGAGTGAATATTAATACAGAAAAAAAAAAATTTGGTTTATTTTGATTTGATTGATAGTTATTTATACATGTATATTTTTTTATAAAATTAATATTTTTTTTATCCTTTTTATAATCGTTCAAATTACCCAATTATTATTTTTAATTTAAAAAATAAATAAATATTGTTATTTTATTTTAATAATAAAATGGAATTAATTTGAAAACTAAAGTGTGGGATTAGATGATTATTATTATTATTTTAAATGTATTAAATGTGTGTGTGTGAGAGAGTGTCTCTCTATTATGTCTTTGAGTCTAAACAAAAAACATTGTTATATTAACACACATTTTATTTTATTTATACATATTAAATATTTAACACCACCCAATTCTGATGTTCTTTTATTTTATTTGTAAAAGATCAATATCCCCAATTTAAACAATTCATTTTTTTATATACATATAAAAAAAACACACATACACACACAACTATATATCCAATCTTTAATTTATGTGTGTGTAAGTGTGTGTATTTATATGTATGTGCGAACTTGTGTGTGTTATTGACAGATATACATTTTAGTTATAATAAAAATAAAGTAAAAATTAATTCAAAATACAGTGCAAAGAATTTAAATATTAAAATTTACTACTTTATTATAAAACAGTATAATCTATTAATAATTTAGTAGAAATAAAATTTAATAATCTGTACTACAAAAAAAACCACACACCAATACAAAATGCACATGCGTACACATATGATAACATAAATAATCATGATTTTATTATTATAAATATAACACTTTTTTTTTTTTTCTTTAATAATCGTTTGTACCAAAACAATAAACTACACTTTTCCTATATATATTTGTATTGAATTGTTTCAAAGGATTCCGAATCATCATCATCACTATATAATGTATTTCAAATTTTGTAAATTAAATTAATTTATCTAAATTTATTTATTATAAACAAACAAACAACAAACAAACAAAGTGTCTTGTTATATGTATAGTATAGATTACATTTTTTTGTTTAAACAAAAATAAATAATATATAACTAAACAAAAAAGTGATTTTATAATTTTGAAAAAACATAAATAACCAAATAAATAAAATGAGATTGTGTAAAATATAAAATATAAAATATAAAATTTTAATTGATTATTATTGTTTGAAATATAAAAAAAATATTATTATTATTTGTTACGTTTTGTTTATGTTTATACACACAAACAAAATTTTTTAAAAAAAGAGATATAAAATATTAATTTAAATAAAAAACAACACTACATATTAATTTTAAATTATAAAACTATGTATACAACAACATGAGTAATACCAAAAACTAAATAACCAAACAAATACCAACACAAATAAAACATAAAAAAATTACGATATTTTATCTCTTTCCGTGAGTCAATTGAGTAAAAAAGATATTTTTTAATTTTTTTTTTTTGATATTATTTTTTTTTAAAAATTTTTCTTTTTTTTTTTTTTTTTTTCAGACGAAGATCCTCAAATATTTTTTTGTAATAATAAATTTATAACATATAAAGTTTTAATACACATTATTACATTGTTCTTTTTATTTATTGTCATTTTAATTACTAATAAATAAAATTAAACATTTGTCCTTACTTCTAAACCACCTCACATTTAAAAAATCAAACAAACCACTGTTTTTTTTTTAAAATCACACACTCGCTCGCTCATAAACACACTTTCATTATTTCGAAATACTATTTAGATATATATATTAAAGAAAAATGAATACAGTTATTAAGAATGAATCGGGTATGTTTAAATTGTTAATTATATTATTATTAAAAAAAACGAAACACATTCATAAACTAACAACTAATCGTTTCCAATTACCAATATGTGGTTAATATTCAAATATTTTTAGAAACTTTCGAAGTTATTAGAAAGATTTTAAGTGAAAGAATTATGGTACTCGATGGTGCAATGGGTACTGAAATTCAAAAATTTAAATTAAAGGATCATGATTATAGAGGTGAAGAATTTAAAGATTTTCCACACGAATTAGGTGGTAACAATGATCTTTTATCATTAACACGTCCTGATATTATTAGAGAAATTCATTGTGTATGTAATAATAATGATGAACACTAGTAAAACAACTTCCACATATATGATTCTAATCAATATTATATACTTCAAATAAATACAGAAATACCTTGAAGCAGGTGCAGATTTTATTGAAACCAATACATTTAATGGTAATATATTTTCACAAGCAGATTACAAGATGGAACATTTAGTTAAAAGAATTAATATTGAATCAGCAAGATTAGCCAAGAGTGCATGTGATGAATATACAAAGAAGGATCCAAGTAAACCAAGATTTGTATGTGGTGCAGTTGGACCAACCAATAAAACAGCATCTATTTCACCATCAGTTGAACGTCCAGAAGCAAGAAACGTATTATTTGATGAATTGGTATCAGGTTACCTTGAACAAATTGAAGCATTAGTTGAAGGTGGTATCGATGTATTATTGGTTGAAACTGTATTTGATTCATTGAATTGTAAAGCTGCATTGTTTGCATGTGAAGAATTTTTCAAGAACTTTCAAGGTCCAAGATTACCAATTTTTGTATCTGGTACAATCGTTGATAAATCTGGTAGAACACTTTCAGGTCAAACTGGTGAAGCATTCTATGCAAGTGTTGCAAGTGCTAATCTCATGGTATTTGGTTTAAATTGTGCATTGGGTGCTCAAGAGATGAGACCATTCCTTCAAAATATTAGTAAATGTTCAGAATGTTTCGTTTCATGTTATCCAAATGCTGGTTTACCAAATACATTTGGTGGATATGATGAAACACCTGAAATGATGGCCATTCAAATCAAAGAATTTGCAACATCTGGACTTTTGAATATTGTAGGTGGTTGTTGTGGTACATCACCAGATCATATTCGTGCATTCTCTGAAGCAATCAAGGGGGTTGCACCACGTTCCATTCCAAAATTAGTTCCAAATACAACATTGAGTGGTCTTGAACCATTGGTATTCACAAAGGAATTAAATTTTGTAAATGTAGGTGAACGTTGTAACGTATCTGGTTCAAGACGTTTTGCAAATTTAATTAAAGCAAATAAATACGAAGAAGCATTATCAGTTGCACGTCAACAAGTTGAAGCTGGTGCTCAAATCATTGATATCAATATGGATGAAGGTATGATTGATGCAGTTGCTGCCATTCAAAAGTTTTTATTTTTCATTGGTTCTGAACCCGAAATCAGTAAAGTACCAATCATGTTAGATTCAAGTAATTTCGCTGTAGTTGAGGCTGGTTTGAAATGTGTTCAAGGTAAATGTATTGTAAATTCAATTTCACTTAAAGTTGGTGAACCATTATTCATTGAACAAGCTAAAATCGTTAAACAATATGGTGCATCAGTTGTAGTTATGGCATTTGATGAAAATGGTCAAGCCACCTCAAAAGATGAAAAAGTTAGAATTTGTTATCGTTCATACAAGATCCTCACTGAAATTGTTGGATTCTTCCCTCAAGATATTATCTTTGATCCAAATATTCTTACAATTGCAACTGGTCTTGAAGAACATAATAATTATGGTGTTGAATTTATTGAAGCAACCAAAGAGATCAAAGAATTGATGCCATTAACTCGTGTAAGTGGTGGTGTTTCCAATTTATCATTTTCATTCCGTGGTAATGAACCATTACGTGAAGCTATGCATTCAGCATTCCTTTACTATGCAATTGCTGCTGGTATGGATATGGGTATTGTAAATGCTGGTGCATTACCAATTTACGATGATATTCCAAAAGATCTCCTCGTATTGGTTGAAGATGCAATTTTAAATAGAAATGATCAAGCAACTGAAAAACTCCTTGAATACGCTCAAACAAATAATAAAACAGAGAAAGCAGCAGTTGAAATTGAAGAATGGAGAAATAAACCAGTCACTGATAGAATTGCTCATGCATTGGTTAAAGGTATTACCACTTACATTATCGATGATACTGAAGAAGCACGTGTCACTCTTCCATCTTCACTTTCAGTTATTGAAGGTCCATTAATGAGTGGTATGAATGTAGTTGGTGATTTATTTGGTGCAGGTAAAATGTTTCTTCCACAAGTTATTAAAAGTGCAAGAGTAATGAAAAAGGCAGTTGCACATTTAATTCCATTTATGGAAGAAGAAAAAAGATTAAAACGTTTGGAAAAAGGTAACGATGAAGTTAGTGATGAACCAGAAAATGCAGGTGTAGTTGTATTGGCAACTGTTAAAGGTGATGTACATGATATTGGTAAAAATATTGTTGGTGTTGTATTGGGTTGTAACAATTACAAAGTAATTGATATTGGTGTTATGACACCATGTGAAAAGATCATTGAAGCAATTATTGAACATAAAGCAGATATCATTGGTTTATCAGGTTTAATCACACCATCATTGGATGAAATGATTTATGTTGCAAGTGAATTGGAAAGACTTAAATTTAAAATTCCATTGTTAATTGGTGGTGCCACTACATCACAAATTCACACTGCAGTTAAAATTGCACCACATTACTCTAAACCAGCAGTACACGTATTGGATGCATCACGTTCAGTTACAGTTGTATCATCATTACTTGATCCAAATAATAAAGAAGCATTTGCCGAAGATGTTAGTTCACAATATTTGGAATTACGTGAAAAACATTATGCATCACTTAAAGATAGAAAATATGTATCCCTTGAAAAAGCACGTCAATTAGCACCAAAAACCAATTGGTCATCAATTGTACCAACTGTACCATCGTTCCTTGGTAATCATGTTTTCACTGAATATTCATTGGAGAAATTAATCACCAAAATCGATTGGAATCCATTCTTTGTCACTTGGCAATTACGTGGTAAATATCCAAATCGTGGTTATCCAAGAATTTTCAATGATGCAACTGTTGGTGTTGAAGCAAAGAAATTATTTGATGATGCTCAAACAATGTTGGCTGAAATTGTCAGTAAAAAACTATTGAATGCACGTGGTGTAATTTCATTTTATCCAGCAAATTCAATTAAAGAAGATATCATTGTTTACAAAGATGAATCACGTCAAGAACCATTAGCCACTTTGGTTGGTATTCGTCAACAATCTGAAAAAGAAACTGATGAACCATACATTGCCATTGGTGACTACATTGCTCCACTCTCTACCGGTATTAAAGATTACATTGGTTTATTCGCAGTATCTGCTGGTTTCGGTTTAGAAGATATGGTTGAAAAATATAAATTGGAAAATGATGATTACTCTTCAATTATGGCAAAAGCATTAGCTGATCGTCTTGCTGAAGCATTGGCTGAAGCTGTTCATGAAGATGTTAGAAAAGTTCATTGGGGTTATGAAAAAGATGAACAACTTTCAAATGATGATTTATTCAAAATTAAATATAAAGGTATTCGTCCAGCACCTGGTTACCCTGCTCAACCTGATCACACTGAAATGAAAACAATTTGGAAACTCATGAACGTTACTGAAAATACTGGTATTGAATTAACTGATCATATGGCAATGTTACCTGGTGCCGCTGTATGTGGTGTCTATTTCTCTCATGAACACGCCAAATATTTCTCTGTTGGTAAAATTACAAAAGAACAAATTGAATCATACGCTCAAAGAAAAGAAATTACCACAGAAGAAGCTGAAAGATGGTTATCTTCAATTTTATCTTATGATCGTTTACCATTTGTATCATCAAGTAAATAAATAAATAAACATAAATTAACACAAGTCATCTTTTATTATTATTATAGTTTGGTTATTTTTTAACAAATTCTTTTAAAATATCATTTGAACCTTTGTTAATTAAATCTTGAGCAATTTGTTTACCCAATTCATTGTATTGAGATGATGGACCAACAATTTCAGATTCTATATATTTTGAACCATCTAAATTTAAAACTATACTTTTAATGGTGAGAGTGTTGGAAGAGTGTGATAATTTGGTAACAACACCAATTGGTACATGACAACCGCCTTCTAAATCACGTAACATTGAACGTTCAGCAACACAACATATCATTGAATCATTATCATTTAATGGATTTATAATTGATTGAATGAATGGATCATTCTCTTTACATTCAATACCCAATGAACCTTGACCAACTGCATACAATGAAACATCATCTGAAATTACTTCTGATATACGATGTGTTAATTTCATTCTTTCTAATCCTGCAACAGCCAATATCATACCATCATAATCTGAATTTTCATCATCTAATTTCTTAAAACGTGTATTCAAATTACCTCTAATATCTTTAAATTGTAAATGTGGATATGCTCTTTTCAATTGTGCAACTCTTCTCAATGATGATGATCCAATCATTGATCCTGCTGGTAATTGTGATAACTTGATATCTTTACCATGTTTTGTAATGCTTGATATGAATGCATCACTTGTACTGTATCTTTTAGTGATTGCACCCAATTTCAATCCTTCTGGTAACTTTGTTGGTATATCTTTTAATGAATGAACTGCTAAATCAATTGATCCATCCAGCATCATATCTTCTAATTCCTTTGTAAACAATCCTTTATCTCCAATCTTTGATAATGATACATCCAATACTTTATCACCTGTTGTATCCATTGTTTTAATTTCAACTGTTATATTTGGATTTAATTCTTGAATTCTATCTCTAACCCAACATGTTTGAAGCATTGCTAACTCTGATTTTCTTGACCCAATTATAACTTTATTTCTTTCTGTCATTATTATTATTATTTGTTTATTATGTATATGTTACAATAAAAATATGCCAAAAAAATCAAAAAATGACAAAACGAATTTTCATTTTATTTTTTTATTTTTTTTTTAAATTTTTTTTAATATTCAGATTTCAATAAATACAGATAATTTCCAGCTAGCACACAATGGAAAATACAAATTTAGAAAACTATAATAATGATGATTTAGAATACAATAATGATCATGGTACATTTAAAAGAAAGTTTAAAGATGAATATGACGATGACGAAGAATCTGAAAATAATGTTGTTGAACAACCACCATTAAAAAAATTAGAAACTGATGATTCAAATGTAAATAGTAATAATAATAATAATAACAATACCAGCAATAATAAAAATAGTAATAATATCAATAATATCAATAATTCATTTGATGATAGTTATCAATCTGAAAATGAAGATAGTAGTGAAGATGATGAAGAAGAAGATAACACAAGTGTAAATAATAATAATAATAAAAAAGAAATTGGTGTTGGTGGTGAATCAGATTCAATGCCAGATACTCATTTTATAATTACTTTGGAAAATGGTAAAAAAGAAACAATTGAACTATATGGTAAACATGATAATACATATAATAATCAATCAAGTGTTATATTACCTCCATTAGTTGATAATCAACCACCTTCAATTCAACATAATCATTACAGTAATGAAGAAGGTGGTGGTGGTGGTGGTGGTGGTGGAAGAGGTGGATATCGTGGTGGTAGAGGAGGAAGAGGTGGATATCGTGGAGGTGGCGGTGGTGGAAGGGGTGGTTATAACAATAATAATAATAGATTCACTGATTGGCATCCATCAGATGGTACTCCACCACCTGAAGGTTATTTACAACAACAGCAACAACAACAACAACAAAATAGTGGTGGTGGCAGTGGTGGTTATCAACGTAGATATAACAATAATAACAATTACCAAAATCAAAATCAATGGCATCCTTCTGATAATCCACAAAATAACAATAATAACAATAATAACAATAGAAATAATAACAATAACAATAATAGCAATAGGTACCAACAAAGTCATCCATCAGATTAATAAAATATTTTTGTAAAATATATATGAAAACTACACTTTGATCACCATAGTGATTTTACGAAATACAAAATTTTAATTTTTTTGTTTTTTTTGATTTTTTTTTTTTTTTTTTTAAAATTTTTTTTTTTTTTTATTTTTTTTTTGCCCAAATAAAAATAAAAATCTGGGGGTTTTTCCAAACTCCGCGCCCACGGGGCGGGGGGGCGTGGGGGT
>JABXES010006131.1:821-27656 GCA_013375695.1 Dictyostelium brefeldianum
TTTAAATAATAACTGCCAATGTTTTTTTATCTTCAACAATTTCATTAATGTTATAAGGTAAAGATTCAACTTTACCATCTATTGGACTTCTAATTGTATTTCCATTTCCATTGCTTCCATGAGAAGAATTGGTTGACTTTTTTAACTTGATCAACGAATACAACAGAACCATTTTCCAATGTTGCATTGAAATTCAAACCTTTTTTTTTTGGAATAAATAGTATTTAAATAATTCAGATTTTAGAAATCTATTTCTTATAGTTCATTTATATTTCTCTGGATTTTTAACTCTTGATGAATTACAGAAAAGGATGAGTTTACTATTAAAATAAATTGATATTCAACACAAGTTTTTGCTGATTTAAATTCACTAGGCTTTCAAATTGTGCATTTAGAGTTAATCAATACCTTGTTAAACAATTTAAATAAAATCATTATAAATTATCAATGTCTGTTGAATTCACAGTGGTAATAAATTGGATATAATGTGTCTACATTTTTTACCACTCTGAATATTAACATAATACCATTACGTTAATTTCGAATATAATTAACGCATAACATACTATTTAATTATGTAGAATATAATATTATATACTTGAGATGAAACAGTTTTTATAATTTAATATAATTCTATGAAATGACCACGTATTCAGATTTAAAAAAAAAGTTAACATTGGGAAAACAGTTTATCCAATTGGCTTATTCCAAAAAATAAAAATTTAAAATTTTAAATGACAAAATATTTTTTTTTTTTTTATCATATAATTTAATTAATTAAAAATATTTTTCATATAATTTACATTTATTCATTTTAACAATGGAAAATACCAACCCATATACCCAAGAAGAAAAGTGTGCATATATTAAATATTAATAATTGTTTGATTGCTGATGGTGATCTTAAATCAATAATCCCAATTTCAGAAGGTGTTAAATTTTTTAAAGATTGTTCAAATGGTATATTATTATGCAAATTAATAAATAAATCTTTTCCAGAAACAATTGAAGGTAAATAATTATAATTATTAATTTTGGATGATCATATACATTAATTCATGAAATAAATTAATTAATTTGTTGAGGTGTTTGCGCAAACTAATAAAAATATGTACAACTTGATTTTAGAAAAAACAATAAATAGATTAAATACTCATTACCATAGAAAAGAAAATCAAACTCTTTGTTTATACTCTGCAAAATCTATTGGTTGTTTTGTTGAAGGTTTAAGAACAAATGATTTGGAAGAAGCCAATGATACCAAAGTCATGGATCTAATTTGGCAAATAATAAGAAATGGAATAATTTCAAGAATTAATGTATATGATCATCCAGAATTAAAAACTATATTGAATAACGGTGAAACTGAAGATGACTTAAAAAAATTATCAATTGAAAATATTTTATTAAAATGGTTCAATTATCATTTAAATTTATCTGGTGTTGAAAAAAGAGTAAAAAATTTCTCTGATGATATTAAAGATTCAATTGCATACATTAATTTAATTAAACAAATTGCACCACCAAATATTAATGCAAGTATGATACCAGATGAATCTGATGTAGAAAAAAGAGCTAAAACAGTAATAGAAATCTCAAAAATTGGTTGTGTTAAATTCATTCAACCCAAAGATATTGTAAATGGTTCTGAAAAGCTAAATCTATTATTTATTGCACATCTTTTTAATACTCATTCGGGACTAAAGCAAAACCAAAATGATAAATCATCAAGTGAATCAAATGAAGAAAAGTCCTACAGAAACTGGATTAATTCATTAGGGGTTAAACCATATGTTTCAGATTTAATGTATGGTTGTTCTGATGGTTTAATTATTATTCAATTATTTGATAAAGTCTATCCGGGTATAGTTGATAAAACTAAAGTTAATTATCCACCATATAATCAAAATGATCAAGAAAAAAAGAAATTGGAAAATTGTAATTATGTAATTCAATTGGGCAATCAATGTAAATATTCATTGGACGAAATTGATGGTAAACAATTGTATGAAAGAAATAAAAATTTAACTTTATCATTAATTTGGCAACTCTATAGAGGCAGTTTAATTTCTAAATTAATTAATTTAGCAGATAAAAAAAATATAAATGATTCTGATGTTTTAGATTGGGCCAATAAAAAATTACAGTCAGGTAAAGGGTACCAATTAAATCAAGGGTTTAAAGATTCAAAAATTATGACATCAATTCCAATTATAGATCTATGTGATCTCATCCGTCCTAAAAGTGTTGACTATGAGTTAGTATATCAAGATAACGATGAAGAAAGTTACCAATCCAATGCAAAAATTGCAATTTCATTAACAAGAAGAATTGGTTGTAATGTATTTACTTACCCAGATGATAACTAAAAACCAAAATCGTTTTCGAAATATTTGCTTCACTTTTTGTTGTTGATATTTCAATTGGAAATCAACCTTAATAGAAATAATCAAATCTTTTGAGTCAGAATTAAATAAAAAAAAAAAATTTTATAGCAATACTTTTTGGTGTTTTTAATTTATTTGATTTAATATTAGTTTGTGCGCATAAAAAATTAATATTTTTAAAGCATATATATATTAATTCAAATATTATATATCCTATTAAGCATTGTTTATAAAATATACTAATTTAGATTAATAATCTAATTTTATCTATAAATAAAAATAAATAAAATCATAATTATAATATAAATTTATTTTAATATTTTATATTTATTATTTATTTGGTTTGGCCTATTCTAATAACTTTATCCGGGCTTTTATTTTAAATAATAACTGCCAATGTTTTTTTATCTTCAACAATTTCATTAATGTTATAAGGTAAAGATTCAACTTTACCATCTATTGGACTTCTAATTGTATGTTCCATTTTCATTGCTTCCATGAGAAGAATTGGTTGACCTTTTTTAACTTGATCACCAACAGCAACCATAATTTTAGTGATTTTACCTGGCATTGGTGAAACTAATGAACCAGTAGCAGCATCACCACCTTTTGCTTTAACATCTTGAGGTATTACCAATTGATAATGTTGACCATCATTAAATATTGATAAAGTATCTTTAACGATTACACATTTAACATTATTATAGAATCTACCATTGACATGTGCAGACACGGTTGATTGTTCAACATTTAATTTTGCATTTTCAACAGATACAACTGTACCATTTTCCAATGTAACATTAAAATTCAAACCTTTACCTGCTTTATTACCACCAATGAATTCAACAGACATTGATAACCTTGAATCTTTTTGATGATTGAATTTGACTTTTTTAACTAAATTATGATTTACTCTAAATGCACCAATTGATGACCATGGTGAGTTGATGTCAGCAGATGCTTGTTGAATATCAATTTCTTTTAATAATAAACTACATGCTGCAATTGCCATTGAATCATTTGACATTGGTTCTTGTGGTGCCATTAATTTATCACGATGCATTGGAATGAATCCTGTTTCAACTTCACCTGCTACAAATGATGGATGGGTTGATAATCTTTTTAAAAATGAAATATTTGTATTTAATCCAATGATATGATAATCATCCAATGCATTTCTAAGATAACGTAATGCTTTTTCTCTATCTGTATCCCATACAACGAGTTTAGCAATCATTGGATCATAATAAACTGATACTTCATCACCTTGACGTACACCAGTTTCAACACGTAATGTATCAGATGGTACTGGTGTTGATAAATGTGCAAGACGACCTGTACCTGGAAGGAAATCTGAATCTGGATTCTCTGCGTAAATACGTGCTTCAAATGCATGTCCATGAATTGCCAATTGTGATTGTTCCAATGGTAATGTTTGTGATTCTGCTACTTTTAATTGCCATTCAACAAGATCTTGTTTGGTGATCATTTCAGTGATTGGGTGTTCAACTTGTAAACGTGTATTCATTTCCATGAAAAAGAATGTACCATCAGCAGACAAGATGAATTCAACTGTACCAGCACCAACATAACCAACTGCTTTAGCAGCAGCAACAGCAGCATCACCCATTTGTTTTCTTAATGATTCAGAGAGGTGTGGTGCTGGTGCTTCTTCGATAATCTTTTGATGACGACGTTGAACTGAACAATCACGTTCAAATAAATGTACACAATTTCCATGTTTATCAGCGAAAACTTGAATTTCAACATGTCTTGGATGTACTAAATACTTTTCAACCAATACACGTGAATCACCAAATGAAGCGATTGCTTCACGTTTTGAAGATTCAACACCATCTTCCAAATCTTGTTCACGTTCAACAATTCTCATACCTTTACCACCACCACCCATAACTGCTTTGATGAGTACTGGATAACCAATTTTTGCTGCTTCACGTTTCAATGTATCCATTGATTGATCTTCACCATGATAACCAGGAATAGTTGGTACACCAGCAGCAATCATAATATCTTTTGATGCACTTTTACTACCCATTGCTCTAATTGCATCTGATGGTGGACCAATAAATATAATACCTTCACGTTCACATTGATCTGCAAAATCTGAATTTTCAGAAAGGAAACCATAACCTGGATGAATTGCTTGTGCACCTGATCTCTTTGCAACATCTATGATTTTATTACCACAAAGGTATGATTCTTTTGCTGCTGCTGGTCCAATTAAATAACTTTCATCTGCCATTGATACATGTAATGAATTTTTATCTGCTTCACTATAAACTGCTACGGTTTTAACTCCTTTAGATTTGGCTGTTCTCATTACACGACATGCTATTTCACCACGATTTGCAATTAATATCTTTGAAATTGTATTAATTTTTAAATCTTTATTAATTGTTGTAAAATATCTAAAATTATATAATTGGTTGATGATGTAATATAATATATTAATTATGAGATCTTAAAGGGTCCAAACAAATATAGTCATTTTTTTATATAAAAATCTATATACCTTAAAAAAGATGGGTCTTTTTTAATTAATTTGCTTAGTGAAAACATGATTTCCTATATATATATATGTTGGTATATTAAATTATCACCTGATCAAAAAAGAAATTTTAAACTTTTGAAATTTAAAAAAAAAAAAAAAAAAAAATCATAAAAAATTTTTTTTATAAAATTGATTGAAATCGTTTTTTGTTTAAGACCAAATATAATTAATCAAAACTGGAAATATTAGTATTTTAATAAAATTGTTTTGTTTTACAATTTTAATATTGTCAAAAAAAAACATAATATAAATTTTATTTTTTTTAAAATTACTATTGGAATAATAATAAATTGAACGAATTTATATTATTTTACATTTAAAAAATGGATAAAATAATTAAAAAAATATTATTTTTTTTATTTTCAAGTATAACACCATTAACAATTATTATATCATATATTTTATTTTTTAAAGATAGTCATAATGGTGGTAGTGGAGATATCGTACCATATATTTCCGATGTTATTGAATGGCTACCAGTGGGAAATTTTGGATTGTCTGTTTCAAATTTATTAGCAATAGGTTTATACTCGTTGAAATTCAAATATAATAATTGGGAAATTAAAAAACAATCAAAAAAATTTAAATATTATAATTTAAACTTTTTTATGTTTATAATTGCATTAATTCAATCTATTGGTTTATTGGGTGTAATTTGTTTTCCACAACATTACATTAGAGATATTCATTTATTATTTAGTGCAACCTATTTTATATTTGGTTTAATTTATATTTCAATTTCATTATTAATTGATTATAAATTACAATTATTGGTAATAAACAGAAATTTATTTTATTTCCGTGCATCTCTAACAATACTTTATACAATTGTTTTAGTTATATGTAAGTAGTACTATTAATAATATATCGCACATGAGATGTCAATCAAAATATACATATATATTAATTATTATTGTATTAATATATAAGTTCAAAGTACAAATTATTCAAATCAAAATAACCTTTGTGCCATGTCAGAAATACTATGTGTTACTATCTATTTCTTATTTTTTTTTTCATTTTATTTTGAATATAAAGTAATAATAGTTGATGATTATCAAAATTGTGGTGGTTATATTCCAATTTAAAAAAAATAAAAAAAATAAATTTTTTTGTGTGTTTTTATTTTATTATTACTATTGTTATTACTTTTATTTATTGGTTGATCAAATGGTTTATTGATAGTCTGAGAGAGGGGGACAGGAGCATACTAAATTTTTATCACCATGAACATTATCAATTCTACCAACTGTTGGCCAAAATTTAGAAGCAACAGTTGCTGGAGTTGGGAAAGCAGCCTTTGAACGAGAATATGGATAATTCCAATTATCAGCAATGATAACTTTTTCGGTGTGTGGTGAATTTACAAGTACATTATTTTTACGATCAGCTTTACCAGTTTCAATTTCTCTTATTTCTTCACGAATAAGGATGAGTGCATCACAAAGTCTATCCAATTCATATTTTGATTCAGATTCAGTTGGTTCAATCATAAGAGTGTTTACAACTGGCCATGACATGGTTGGACCATGGAAATTCATATCTTGTAAACGTTTTGCAACATCTTCTGCTTCAATACCGGCAGATTCTTTAAACATTCTTAAATCAATGATAAATTCATGTGCAACCAAACCATTTGATCCAGTGTATAAAATTTTATAGTGATCCTTTAAACGACTTGCCATATAATTTGCTGAAAGGATTGCAACTTGAGTTGCTCTCTTAAGACCATGACCACCCATTAATTTCAAGTAAACGTAGGTGATTGGTAAAATTGAAGATGAACCCCATGGTGCAGCTGAAACTGCAGACATTGCACGTGATCCACCAACTTCTGGTACAACTGAATGACCTGGAAGGAATGGTGATAAATGATCTTTAACACAAATTGGACCCATACCTGGACCACCACCACCATGTGGAATACAAAATGGTTTATGAAGATTTAACTGACAAACATCTGCACCAATATCACCTGGACGACAAAGACCAACTTGAGCATTCATATTTGCACAATCCATATAAACTTGACCACCATAACGATGAATAATATCACACATTTTATTTGCGCCTTCTTCAAATACACCATGAGTTGATGGATATGTGATCATCAATGCAGCGAGAGTATCTTTATGTTTTTCAGCTTTCAATGCTAAATCAGCTTGATCAATATTACCATTTGCATCACAATCAACAACAACAACTTTCATACCAACCATTGCTGCAGATGCTGGATTTGTACCATGAGCACTTGTTGGAATTAAACAAACGTTTCTTTGTGATTGACCAATCGAAGTTAAATATGCACGAATAACCATTAAACCTGCGTATTCACCTTGTGAACCTGCATTTGGTTGAAGTGAACAACCATCGAAACCAGTAATTTCACAGAGTGAGTTGGAAATTGAATCAAACATTTCCTTGTAACCCAATGTTTGATTTGAAGGTACAAATGGATGAATTGAATTGAATTCAGGCCATGAAACTGGATACATTTCAGTGGTTGCATTTAATTTCATTGTACAACTACCCAATGGAATCATTGCTGTGGTTAATCCAAGATCTTTCTTTTGTAATTTATGAATATAACGAAGTAATTCATGTTCACTATGATAACGATTGAATACTGGATGTGTTAAAAATGGTGTAGTACGTGCTAATCCTTCTGGAATAACTTGTTTCTTTTCTGTTAATTGTTCCAATTGTTTTGGTTCTAATAATTCCAATGGTTTTGATGCATGTGCTGCAAATCCATGTAATAAATTGGTGATATCCCCTTCGGTAACACTTTCATCCATTGAAATTGAAATCGATTTATCACAATAACGACGAACATTGATCATACGTTGTTCCAATTCTTTGATCATCATTGTTGTTTTATCACCAGTTACAATGAGGACAGTATCGAAAAATGGTTTTTCAATAACATTATAACCTAAACGTTTAATACCTTCAGCCAATACAATTGCTTTTCTATGAACTGCATTTGCAATATCTTTTACACCTTGTTGGCCATGATAAACAGTATACATTGCACTCATGTTTGCAAGGAGAGCTTGTGAAGTACAAATGTTTGAAGTTGCTTTTTCACGACGAATATGTTGTTCACGAGTTTGTAATGCCATACGATATGCTGGATTACCTTGCTTATCCTTTGATACACCAATGATTCTACCTGGAAGTAAACGTGCATACTTATCTTTAGTTGAAAAGAAAGCAGCATGTGGACCACCAAATCCTAATGGTACACCAAAACGTTGTGCATTACCCAATGCAATATCAGCACCCCATTCACCTGGTGGTCTCAATAATGCTAATGAAAGTAAATCTGTTGCTGCAACAACCAATGAACCAGCTTCATGTGCACGATCAGCCAATTCACTATAATCTGATACAATACCATTTGATGATGGATATTGTAATATACAACCAACAATTGCTTCATTTGAACCATCAGCTGACTTGAATTTCATATCTTTTGGATCGCAAACTTCAATTCTAATACCTTTTGGTTCGGCTCTAGTTTTAATTGTATCAATTGTTTGTGGATGACAATTTTTATCAACCAAGAAAGCGTATGGACCTTTATTATTTTTACTAATGTTTATACACATTTGCATTGCTTCAGCTGCTGCAGTTGCTTCATCAAGTAATGATGCATTTGCCATTGGTAATCCAGTGAATTCTGATACCATTGTTTGAAAATTTAATAAAGATTCTAAACGACCTTGACTAATTTCAGCTTGATATGGAGTGTATGGTGTGTACCAACCTGGATTCTCTAATATATTACGTTGAATTACATGTGGTGTAATTGTATTATAGTAACCCATACCAATGAATGATCTAAACATTTTGTTTTTTGATGCAATCACTTTCAAATCTTTTAATAATTGATTTTCACCAATGATTGCGTTTTCTTCAATATTTAAATATTCTTTTTTCAATCTAATATCACTTGGAATTGTATATTCAATTAATTGTTCCAATGATTTTGGTACAATTGTACTTGCTTTACTAGTTGAAATACTTGATAACATTTCTTTAATTTCATTATCATTTGGTCCAATATGTCTTCTTGGAAATGTATCTAATGCTTGAAATATTGATGATTTACCTGAACTATAGCTCTATATGAACAGAAATTGGCAATTGCATTAATATACAAATCGTTAATTAATGATCATATCTTAAAAATAACCTTTTATACATACTCTAACTATTGAAGTACTAGTTGAATTTAATTTATTGATTCCATTACGTGCTAATAATCTAAACATTCTTTTATTATTTTTATATTTTTTTTTTTTAAATCCAACAACAACAAAATTTAAAATAAAATAAATAATAATCAACAAATAAAAGAAATCGCTGAATGAACAAACGAAAAAAAAAAAAAAAAAATATTGTTTGCGATAGAAAGCTGTGAAAAAAATTTAGAAATTTAAAAAAAATAGTTTCAGATATTTTGAGTATACGTATTGACTGTGCTGAGGTGAAAGTAATTTTTCAAAAAATGTATTTAAATATAAGCCTTTAAACAATGTTACCGAAACATAATAATAATATTGTTATAATTATATAATGTTATGTATAAATTTATTTTTTTAATTTTAATAATGAATTATGAGCATTTAATAAAGTTTTATCATCTTTACAAAAAGTGAAACGAACGAAATTTTCAGGAATTTTAGCATGTTCATCACAATAGAATGCAGAAGGTGGAATTGTGGTTACACCATATTCAGTGGTGAGATAACGAGCTATATTCCAATCACGTAAATGTAATCCCATACCAGTGATTGAAGTATCTTTACCTTGATCACCTTTTAATTGAATTGATGATGTATCACCCATAATAAAATAAGTACCTTCAGGTACAACTGGATTCAAACCAGATTCAGTCAATGTATTTAATAGGTAATCTCTTTTCTTTTGATACATTGCAGCCAATTCACCAAAATAATTATTGATATCAGGTGTTTCCAATGCGATTGCAACAGCTTCTTGAGTTGGAGTTGGTACACTAAATGGAATGTATTGATGTGTATTTGTAATTGCTGTTATAATGTTTGCTGGTCCAATACACCAACCTACTTTCCAACCTGTAATTGAAAATGTTTTACCAGCGCTACCAATTGTAATGGTACGATCCCACATTCTTGGTAAATTTGCAAATCTTTGATGTACAACACCATCAAATGTCATCCATTCGTAAACTTCATCACTAATTACAGTTGTATTTGGGCCATGCTTTTCAATGATATTTGCAATTTCCAATAGTTCTGATTGACTATAAACTTTACCAATTGGATTATGTGGGTTATTCAATATGATTAACTTTGTTTTATCAGAGAATGCATTTGCCAATTCGGTTGAATCTATTTTCCATTGTGATGATGAACGGGATTCACCTGGTTTTCTTAATGATTCTTGTTCTTTTAATGATACAAATTTAGGAATACCACCTGCCATTAAAATTGGTCCAATATATATATCAAAGTATGGTTCAATCAATATCACTTCATCACCTTTACCAACAATGGATGATATTGCTGCAAATAAACCTTCTGATGCACCAACTGATACCATTATCTCTGACATTGCATTCAATTCTCTATTGAAATATGGTGAATATACTTTTGATAATGCTTTACATAATCTAATGTGACCTTGTGCTCTTGTATATTGATTACAACCACCTGTTTCAATGGTTTTAATCATTGCATTCTTTACAAATTCTGGTGGTTCAAAATTTGGAAATCCTTGTCCTAAATTAATTGCATTATATTTAATTGCTAATGGTGAAAATTCTATATATAATATATAATATAGAGGGTTAATGTGTGTTTGTATATATTAATGATTTAACACACATCATCATTACCTAACCAAACCGAAGGTCCAAATGAACTTGTTTGTTTACTTGCTTTAAAACTATAAGTCATGAATCTTTTTAAAACTTGATTTCTCGACATAACTATGAAAAAACGATTGGTAAAAAAATAAATTTTATTGTGCAGAAAAAATTAATTTTTGAAAAATAAAAAAAAAAATTTGAAAATTATAATTAAAAGTTAACATGTTCAGACATGAATTAAAATATCTTTTTTGATAACGATGCTATTATCTTTTTTTACATCTATTTTTACTAAAATAATACTTTATGGATATATTGTTGGGCAACATAGTAGAAATGTTTTATAAAATATTTTTAATTTTAAATTGATTTGGTCATCATAAAAGTGAGTAAATTACAACATTGCCTCACTATGTTACACATAAATTCAAGATTTTTTTTCGGTTTTATTGAATTTTCAAATTGTAGAAACAATTTTATATTTTTTTTTCTTTTTTTTTCAATTTTTGTATTATAAATATAAAAAACTTACTTGTAAATAAATAAATTTAAAAATGGTTTTTGCAGCACAACCTTCACCAACAAAGAATAGTCATCACGGAAGTCATCATCATGGAAGTCATCATCATAACAAACATCACCACGAAGGTGGTGAAAATCTATCAAATGAAGGAGGTGAATCACATCACCATCATCACCTCTGCAATACATTTACTTGAATCAAAAGTTATGTTATGTTATGGTAATAAATTTTTTTTTTTACAATTTTATATACCCAAAATTTGTTAAATTACTTTTTATAGTTAATAGATGCACTCTTAATAAACTTAATTTGTATCCAATAGATATATTATTAATATTTCCTATTTTTATAAATAAAAATAAATTGTTGAATAATACACAAAAGTAAAAAAATAAATTAAAACCTATATATGGTGTTTCATTTGTATATGTTATTACAAAATTTGATTGGGAGGTGGGTGTTTTGGTGTATATTTATTTATTACAATTGAGTTGTGAGTCTCTATTTTTTTTTTTAAAAGTGTATGTTACTGTTTTATGTTTGTTGTTTATTATTTGGGAGTGGGTATTATATATAAAATATGATGTTGTTATTGGTAGTATGTTGTATTGTATTGTTGTTTAATAAATTAATTATCATCATCGTCATCTTCTGGATCAAAAACTTTTGGCATTAAATATGCTAATGTGTCAGCAATGATAGTACCTGTGCATGTGGGGGAATATATATATTAGGATTAGTTGATCATATATATATATATATATATGGATTATAGTATACTATTCAAAATATAAAATATTAAAATTTTAATAACATACGTTCTCTTGGTAAATCAGATGTAAATATTCTTGGTAATGATTCTTGAAGTATTTTAACAGCAGTTGGTGTTTGATCTTCTACTTCTGGTATATTATTTGATGCTTCACAACATTGACTTAATTCTTCAAATGCATCTTTAACTTCTTTTGAATTGAAATTCTTTTTATTTGCTAAAAGTCTAAAAATATACAATGGATGAGTATAATATTATGTGATGTTGTGTACACATACATCGAATTGATCAATGAAAACAAACAATATGTACATACAAATTAAAGAATTTATTTGAAGTTGGTTCGCAATGTTTTATATTTTTTGGTGTAAATAAATTATCATTATCTTTTTCTTCTGCCATTTTATATATATGTATATTAATTATAACTGTTGGGATTATTGTAAAAAATTTAAAAGAAAAAAAAAAAACTGAAAAAAAACATTTTGTGATATTTTAAATGATCAGAAAATGATAGTGTTTAAATTTAAATAAAAAAAAACATTAATAATGGAAATAATTCTTTGTTTGAAACCATTATAATGGTTATTTAAAACAATGTTGATATCATTTTTATAATTGGGAATTGTCCTCAACAACAACAGCAACAAATCAATTAATGATAAGGTTTATTGTAATTATTATTTGTATATCCCAGTTTAATATTTATATAAAGATGATTGCTTTTTCTAAATTATCAATTCCTCAACCTCAATTGCCTTTATTATTGTGAAACAATACAATCAAATTATTTGATCGGTTTGGTGCTGATATTTAACCCATTTTTTTTTTAAAATTATTTGAAAAAAAAAATTTGAAAAATATTAATATCATAAAAATTTTAGTGTTTTTTATTTTCCAAATTAATATTAATTGCAAAGAGATAATTAAAGAGATAATTAAATAAATAAATACATAAAAATGTCAGGAATGTTAGGTAATTGTATCAGATGTAGTAAGAAAGTGTATAGCCAAGAAGGATTTATCGCTACAAAGCAACCATTTCATAAATCATGTTTCAAATGTGAAGTATGTATCAAATAAATGAAACAAACAAATAAGCAATCAAACAAATAAACTATAATCAAACAAACAACAACAATACAACAAACACATGTGACAAGTGTAAATGAAACATTTTTGAAAAAGGAAACTAATTTTATTATTTTATCAGGTTTGCAACTGGCAATTATCATTAACAACTTATAAATCAATTAATGACAAAGTTTATTGTAAAAATCATTATCCAGTAGGTGGATTATCAGTACCAGAGAAAGAACAAGTAATTCCAACTACAGGTTTAACTGATGTCGTAAACAATGTAGCAATGAATGCTCCAAAAGTAAACAATGTAAATGATCAAATTCGTGGTGGAAATGAAAAACCACAAACTGGTATCAATGATTTAGTTACATCAAATGCATTAAAAGCACCAAAAGTAAATAATGTAAATGATCAAGTTCGTGGTGGAAATGAAAAACCACAAACTGGTATCAATGATTTAGTAACTGCAAACGCATTAAAAGCACCAAAAGTAAATAATGTAAATGATCAAATTCGTGGTCAAAGTAATGTAGCAAATTAATCAAAAACAAAAGTATCAAAACAAATTAACCTAAACCCATCAATAATAAAAAAAAAATGTATATATATTTATTCAAAAAAAAAAAAAACAAAGTTAAAATTTATTTTATTACAAGGTGTACTTTATTATTATTATTTGACAAGTTATTATTACCATTTACCATTTATCAATTCTCATTGTTCCTTTTTCAGATAAATTTGCATAGAATTTGAAAGCTTTATCCAATTGATGTGGTTCATGAGCCATACCTGCGGCTAAACATTTGGTACGTGATGTTTCAAGATATTCATTTAAAATTGGTTTGTAAAGTGGATGTGCACATTTATCAATAATTACTTTTGCACGTTCATATGGTGATAAACCACGTACATCTGCTAATCCACCTATTAAATATATAAATTAGTAAATGTTACTACAATCTAATAAATTTGGTAATGACACATACATTCAGTTACAATGACATCAATATCATGCTCAGTATGATCAATATGTGATGCAAATGGTACAATACAACTAATACCATGTGGATCAGATTTAGTTGGACGTGTTGATGGTGTATGAACAATTGATAATTTGGAATTTCTTAAAAATTCACCGCTTCCACCTAAACCATTTAACATTTTTGATCCAAATGTACATGTACTGTTAACATGACCTATTAATATATATAAATTAGTAAATGTTACCACACTCTCCAAATAAAATTAATTACCAATACTATTACTTACCATAAATATCAACTTCACAAGGAGTATTTAAACCAATTGTACCAATACGATTAATTAATTCAGCAGAATTTGAAATGGATTGATTTCTAAGAATGATTTTATTTTTATAATTATCCCAATTATTGAATAATCTATTGAAACCAGCAGGTGAAAATCTAAGAGATGTTGAACTTGCAAACTTTAATTTACCATTATCAAAAAAGTCAAGGAAAGTATCTTGAATAACTTCAGTCCAAACAGTTAAATTTTCAAATGGACCTCTTGATAAACCACCAATTACAGCATTTGCAATTGAACCAATACCAGATTGAATTGGTAATAAGTTTTTTGGAAGACGACCTTGTTCAATTTCATTTTTAAAAAATTCAACAACATGACTTGCAATTGCATTTGAAGTTTCATCTTCTGGTGAACCTGCAGTTGTATTATCAGGTAATTGGGATTCAACGATCGCAATTATCTTATCTGTATCTATGGCAAATGCATCAACACCAATTCTATCATCAACACGTGTAATTTGAAATGGTTTTGAATATGGTGGTTGAGCAACTTTAACCAAATCATGTAAACCTTTAAATGATGGTAACGATGTATTGATTTCAATTATAATTTTATCTGCCATTTGTAATAATTCTGGTGTGATTCCAACAGATGCAGACGGTACGATACAACCATCCTCTGTGATCTCTGTTGCTTCTATAATTGCAATATCCAATGTTCTTTTTGATCCATGTGGTTTATTTAATGTATAATAACCTGATAATAATTCATTAGCAAATGTTGCTAAATGTTCATCTGCAAATTTAATTCTACCAGCGTTTATACCATTTCTAATGTGATGTCCACTTTGATGTGGATATCTTCTCTCAATCATATCCAAAATTGCAAATCTGTCATCTGTTTCGGGTCCTGTTGAGGCACCTACAAATAAATTCATTTTAAATTTACCTTGTAATGAATTTCTAAAATAACGATGTGGTAACAGCAATATATGAGTATTAGTATCTAATTATTTAATGTGTATCTGTATTGAGTATTACTTTTCAACATAATCAGCAAGAATAGTTGGAATTACTTTGGGTCCACCAACACCAGCAAAACCACTCATTCCAACATATTGGCCATGATGGAAATGAGGTATAATTAATGATTCAAAGTTGTTTGAAACTACTTTACTTAATAGTGATTTTCTTTTGATTCTACTATTAATTAATGATTTACTACCCACTTCTACTATTTTATTCATATTATATTTATTTAATGCTTTTTTTATTGTTTTAATAATGATAGTTGTTTTGATCTGTTGTTATTTAATTGATCTGTTGTAATTTTAATTATTATCGGAAATAAAAAAAATTAATTTATTTTTTTTTGTGTGTTCGCTATTTTTTTCATGCCATTTTTGAAAAGTCATTTGTTTTTCAAAATTAAATACACATACACATATATAAAACATTTTTTATAAGACCTCGTAAATTGTAACTACAAATTTTTATTTTATTTATTTATCTTGTATTCATGCAACAAGATAACATTAAAAGGAATTGCAAATAATTTTTTTAGTCTTCACATTTACAATATTAATATATACATAAACACAAAAAATAATTGCTTGAATAATTACACTTGCAAGAACTCTATTCTTAATTCTTTAAATTCATTTATTTATTCTTTAATCATCATTGATAGATCATTTTATTAACAGATTATTATAATAATTAAATTTAAAATTGCCAAAGATATTTTCATCAGATGATTAAAAATTTAAAATAAATATCCAATTAAAAACTTATTTTTTTTTTTGATAAATAAAAAAATCTATAAATTGTTGATATTTTTCAATGATCAATAATAATAGGATAATTATCGTCATTATTATTATTGTATGAAAATGAAATTAACAAATATATTATTATTTATAGTAACAGTATTATTATTTATAAAAGAAATTAAAACTATTGAAATTTTAGAATTGGATAATTTTGAAAATGTTTATCAAGGGTATCCACAATTTTCAAATGTTGAACAATGTACATTTAGTGACATTAGATTTTTAGTAAAAGATTCTGAAATTAATGGGGGTATTGATTCATTTTCAACGACTGGTTCTGTTCAATTAACAAATAATATATTAAAATCAGAAGGTCCTTGTTCAATATATCAATTATCTTCATCTCAAAGTAGTTTACAACAAGGTATACATTCATTTCAAATTATTGCAACTTCAAAATCATTAGTAACAACTACATTAGATTTCAATTTTACTTGTAATAGTAAGTAGTTATTGTTATATTAATTTTATTAAAAAACACATCATGATATTAATAATTACATTTTATAAAATTTAAGAACCAGATTATACAAATTTAAGTGTAGTTACAACATCACCAAATCTAATTTCAAATGGTGATAATTTTTGTGCACCAGTTCAAATTGTTGGTATTAATTTTACAATTAATTATTTAATATCCGAATTTAACAATGAGCCTGGTACTAAGTCAACTCAAGGTTCAAGAAATTTCTTTTGTATACCAATACAAAGTAAAAATTTAATTGAAGACACATCATCTAGTTACTCTTACAATCATTTATTTTATATTGATAGTAATGTTGGTATAAAAAAATTTCCTATAATTTATTTAAATTCTCCTTTATTGGGTATGTAAACATTAATGTTTTATAATTTATATATATAAACCAATATTAACCAAATATATATACATAGGCAAAACAAATGTAATATCAAATGTAGTAACATATCCATATAATGATGGTTCAAGATTATTTGAAATGTTAGGATATGGTTTATCACCATTAATTACATTTACATCAAATTCAAATGAACCTTTGCCATATCAATATTTATGGGATGGAAATAATAATAATGTAATACCTATTCCTTCATATGGTAATAAAGGTAATTTAACATACATTGTACAATTTATTGGAATGAAAAATGAATTGGCCCATCAAAATAGTATAAAATATTTTGATTTAGAAATGAAAAATCAAACAATAGTTACAAATGTTAAATGTAAGTAACAACAATATAGTATCATAATTCTTTTTTATCAAAATACTAATTAATTATTAAAAATAGTATTTAATGTAAATAATATTCCACAAATTAACGTAGTAACAAATAATTATTACCCTGGTATACCATTACATCAACAATCATTAATATTGGTTGATTATAATTATTATCCATTGATTTTTAGATATGGATCAAATTACCTTCAATTATTTTGGCCATTTGGTTTTAAAAGTGGTAGTAAAAATCAAATAATTTATTCATTTGATTTTCAACAAGCACAATTAGAAGCAGCACCATCTCAAACTTTTTGTGGTATGATATATATATCTACTACACCAAGTTGTGTTCCAATTAGTCCAGTTGGATCTGGTTTAGAAAGTAATCCACCAACAATTGAATCTTACCAATTTATTCATTTAGTTGAAGAAGTTTATAGATTAATTATTACAGTTGTTGATCAAAGTGGTGTTTCAACAATTAAAAGTGCATCATTTTTACAAAGTAGTATTGGTAGTGGTAGTTTAATTGGTTCTTTAATTAGTGGTGATATTTATAATGGTACATATGAATTCCTTTGTAGTATAAATGCAGAAATGTCTATTATTTTGACAGATACATATCAAAATACAATTACTATATATAAAGGAACGTATATTACATTGAATGCAGATGGTGCATTTTTATATTACGATTATCCAACACAAATTATAAACAGACAATTTACATATGCCAATTTTCAATCAATTACATTTGAAAATAACAATTTAAATTTAACAAATGATGGTAATTCATACAATACAATGTATATAGTTTCAAATGATATACACGTTGATACAATTATGTTTTTAATTTTATTAGATCCTCTATCAGTAAACATTGAATCAAGTTTTGTTTATTTTTGGCCTATTACATATGATGCAAGTTCGTTAATGTTTATATGTGATTTCATTTTACCTAAAAACTCAATATTTGGTAAAATGGGATACATTATTCAAGTAACTCCAGGTAATTTAGTTAGAAATACTCATTTTCCAGATAATTTTCAATTGAATGTAAACGATTCTTACTTTGATAATTCACCTCCATTATTTACAAGTTTTACAAAAGTTTATGGACAAAGCGGTAATGAATTCAACTCTACATTAATTGGTTGGTCATTTGAAATTGAAGATAATGTTGGATTTGATAATGGTTATTTTAAAGTAGTTGGTTCAACTGATAATTCAATTTATCATTTTAATTTTACAAATGATGATTCAAATAATGGTGTTTTTTCAATATTGGTAAATACAACTAATCCTTGTATATCTCAAAGTTATAAAATAATTTATGCGGAGTTATTTGATGTAAATGGTGTTAATTCAGTATTTGAATTGTTTCCAACAATTGTATTAAGGCCAACTAAAAATCCATTTAGAAATTATTTAGATGTACCAGATATAAATGTAATTTCATTTGTTTGTCCAAATATAATGCAATCTGATCCATCTGCTCCAGTATTGACTGAATTTATTTCATCACTTCCAAATGGATCAATTGTTGTAAATAGTGATAATAGAAATATTTCATTTGAATTTCAATTGGAAGACGGTGAAAGTGGTATTAAAATTAGTCAATTACCAATCATTTATATTCAAAGTAATAAATTGGAATTACATGAATGTATTTCAAAATTATTATGGGTACAAGATAAAGTAGCAAGATATACATGTGATACTCGTTTACCATTTGGATTTGGTTATCCTGGTATATTAACATTTAGTATTTATGGTTTGGTTAATAATGGTGGTTATTTTGGTGGTTATTCAACCGCAGATTTACTTTTATCCTACAATGTAAATTCATTTGTAAATACATCAATCATGTTAAATACATTTGGACTTTCACCGACTATAATTTCTAATCAAAGAATTACGTCCAAAGGTGGTAGATTAATATTGTATGGCTATTCATTTGAAAGGGTTATTGGGTTAACTATTAAATTTTTAGATGATATATATGGATACGATATACCATTTACACCTACTATAATTAATCCAACTTCCATAATAATTGATAATATTCCAACAACCACAAAACCATATATTGTTGTATTGAAAACATTAGATGTAAAATCAAATGAACACAAAGTTGTTCCAATTTATTTTAATACAGTATTTATTCAACCACCATATTCACCAACTCCAAGTGTTACAACAACACCAACACCAACATCACCAAATAGAGAAACTAAATGTATCGGAAATCCAGAATGTGGAGGTAAAGATAATGGATATTGTAATTCTAATTTTGAATGTATTTGTTATCCACCATGGGTTGGTATTGATTGTTTATCAAAAGTTATCGTTGTACCAAAACCAAATATAAATAATACAAATCCATCAACTGAAATACCAATTATAGATGATAAAGATGTCACAAAATACCTTTTCAAATCATTAATATCATTAGTATCAATTAGAGAATTGGATTATAACTTTTTACAAGTAAATTCATTTACATTTGATAAATGGATATATACTGAAATTAATTCAAAAAAGAATAAATATTTTACAAATATAACAATAGTAGATCTTTTAAATAATAATCAAGTTATTGGAATAACAAATATAACAGTATACTTGGAATGGTTTGATAAATTAACCAATATTGAATTTGCAAATTTAAATTTAACAATGAATCCATCAACAATTAAATACACAATTGAAATTACAAAATATCCATTTAGTTCAACATTAAATCATCTTCAATTAATAATGTCAGCTTCATTTAAATCATCAAATACAAATACTTGTTCACTAAATTCATTTGGTGAAACATCACTAGATGGTGATAATTATTTAAAAATTCAAATTGATGATCATTCATTGTATGGTAGATTTATAAAGAGAGCAATTATAGATGAAAAAGTAGAAACAATTTCAAATAAATTATTAGATTCATCATTTAATGAAGTTACAAATCAAGATCCAGATAATTTACAACCATATATTGGTATTACAGTTCCAAATTTTAAAGTATCAGCAATAATTGATCCAGATTTCTCAATTTTATTTGATAGTGTACCAGCATCAAATTATGAAGAATCAATTTGTTTATCACCACCATCATCAAAATTAACATCATCTCAATTGGCAGGTATTATAATTGGTTCAATTGCATTTGCAGCTGTTATAGTAATTAGTTTAACTTACTACCTAGTTAAAAAGAAACAAAATTCAAAATTTTTAAATAGTATTGGTAATAAATTAAAAAGTATTGAATAAATAACTGTCAATTATATTTACAATATTTAATTTTTGAACCATTACCATTTATAGTTAACTCTCATTTTTTGAATGAGTGAGGTAAATAATCAATTCTAATTGAATCAACTGTTTAACTTAAATGTGTTAATGATTGATTACAAGACGAGAAAAATTCTTTATCAATAACATTTGGAGCAGTATAGTTTGAAAGTGATGCAAGACCACATTCAATTTCATAGCCCCATGCATTTAATTCAATTCTAATAAACCATTAGTCACAACAGTTCATCACCATAGGAACCAAATTCAAATGTTGAAAATGAAGTTGGAAATGTATCATTTGTAATTTTATCAATATAACTACTTGTATTACCACCACTAAATATAAGTAGTTATGTTGATTTAAACATATTGGATGTAATTGGTTGATATTCTTAAGACTGTAGAGGAAATTCAGCATTTTCAGTGCACATAAATTTGTGATTGTATTAACTAATTTGATATGGTTGATAAAATCAAAAATTTCTAGAATCATTATAAAACGGAAATTTAATTTCCTCTACACCAAATGGTACATCACCACTTGTTTTTCTATCAAATGTTATTTCAATGGATTTCAATTGAGTAAATCTATTACCAAAATAACTTTTTTCTAATTTCTCTCTTGAATAATATCAACATATTCATGATATTCATAATATTGAAATTCTTGTAATTCTTTAACACTATCAAACGATCTAACTCTATATTTTGTATATAATCTTGAATGATCATATATTATTTTATTTAAATAAAACATTTCTCCACACATTAAAAAATAAGTTATCCATTATCATTTGGGAAGAAATGGAATGTTTTTCGCAGTGTAACGATTTTCATTTATTTCATTTTATAAAATCTTTTTTAAAAGATCTTCTTTTGATATCTTTGATATATTTGATAAAAAAAAAAAGAATTTTTAAAAAAAAACACAGAATTATAGTTGGTTTTTATTTTGTTTTTTACATTTGTTTACTTGGTTTAATTAATAAATTTGCAATTAATAAACCAGTACATAGAGACATTGCAATTAGGAAAGAAGAACCAACAAGATCAATACCAGAACCCATATTACCAGATGAAACTGAAAGTAAACCCTTAATACCCATTGAACCAGGAACTAACAATATAATACCAACCATAATTGGAACAGCTGGTGATATATTACTAAATCTAGAATAAAGATTACCAAGTGCACAAATTGCAAATGATCCGAAGAAGGCCCCAATTCCACCAAAGTATTCAGACCCAAAATTACCACTTACAATACCAAATAGTGATGCTAAAATTATAATTATATATTGTTTATAATGTACATTTAATTGAATACCAAAACTAACTGCAGCAATTGGTATCACTAAAATTACAACCCATGATGGAAATGAATTTGGAGGTATTTCTGTACGAAGTGGTAATATCAATTCACATAAACTTGTTCCCAATGCAATACCAAATACTAATTGAAGTAAACATGCAAATACATTAACCATTCTACTTGTACCTGATATTAAATTTCTTGTTGATAATTCTGAAATTGCCAATGTCAGTGATAGTCCAGGTGCAAGTGCTATAATACCACCAAGTGTAACTAGAAATATTGGGACTGGATAAACAAATGCATTAAACATTGATGCTATAAATGCACCACCAAATGCAGATAACGAATCTGATATTCTACCAATAGTTTGAAATTTACTTGATAACCAATAAATTAAACCAACGTACAGTCCAATCAATGAACATCCAGCAATTTCCACTCCTCCACCATTAAAAAGAAAAGCAAATGAAAATGCAAATGCAATATGACTTACAATCAATAAATAAACACTATATAATGGTGGTAATGCTAAAATTGCTTTTAATGCATCCAATGCATCCAAACAATTCATTTTACCATAAATAACTTGGTCTGCCAATTCTTCCAATTTAATCATACGATTCATATTATAATCTGTAGAGTTGATACGTAAGAAATGAGTATATGGTGATAAAATGGAATGAGGTGATCCAAATGAAAAGAATATACCAGTTGGTGTTGTAAAGAAATGACCATCCAATCCAAATGTACTACTAATCAATGTTAATTGAAATTCTAATCTATGAGCAGGTACACCTGACATTAATAATGCTCTACCCAATTCCATTATAAATGGTACCACCTTTTGATCAGTTTGTTCTTTATCAACCACATGAATTGGTACTGATGTATCTGGATAAAAAAATTGTGATACCCCTCGTTTAAATCTTTCCATTTTCTCTTTATTAATTTTAAATTTTGGTATCATCATACGTAATGATGAAGTTGAATCATTTCTTGGTAATATATTTGAAAATGATGATCTACCCAATGATGAATTTGCTGAAATTGATGATGAATTAATTCCACTTGTTGAAAGTGATATTCCACCACCACTACCACTACCATCATATGATGCTTCTTCACAACCACTATCATCTTGTTCATTTATTATATTTACCATATCAATATCTAATATACTTTTACTTTTAATTATTGGTAATTCATTAATGTTTGGTCCACCATCACTACTATTGTTGTTGGTAGTTGGCCCATTAATTTCAATAATTGTTGGAACCGACATGGAAGTACCATCATCTGATTTATCTGAATCTGAATCACTTGAATTATAAAATGATTTAATTTGTGGTGGTTGACTATGATGGTGGTCATTTGATAATTTTGAATTTGGTACTATATGTTCTTCAAAACATTGTAAATTTTGTTGTGGTTCAGCATGTTGTTTAAACAAAGAAGGAGAGACTATGGCAGTGGTAGAGGAAGCAGCACTACTACTATTACTTAGATCAAGATGAATTTGTTTCATTTGTGACATTACAATTTGCATTTCATTTTGAAGTTGTGATGATTTATCCAATAGTAATTTTAATGTTTCTGTATGTGGTAATATATGTTGAATTTCATTTGGTGACGTTATTATAACAGTGGCACTACTACCTCCTGGGGAATTACAATCATCAGAAACAACTTTGTTTGGTATTGGGATAATATTTATTTGTTTATTTCTTATATTTAAAATTGATTTATCATGATTTGGATTATGATTATTTATTACTGTTGTTGCTGTTCTATCACGTGTTGTAGTTGAATTATTATTATTAAATATTGGTATATCCGAAAATGATTGATTTAAAGTTGTTGGTATACTCTGTGATTTTCTTAAATTATATCCTTTATATCCATTTATTACTTTTTCAATATTAACTCCTTGTTCATTTTTATGTGGATTATGTTTTAGATAATCATTCTATTAAAAAAAAATTTTAATTCCGAAAATTTTGGTCAAGAAATTAGTAAAAAATGTTGTTCATAGGAGATAATTTTTCTAAAAATAAATAATAAATTGTTGTTTATACATACAAGTGGGCTTTTAATTCTTTCAAAAAAGTTATACATTTTTTATTTATATTATTCAGGATAACCCTCTCTCACTCTCAATCTTTTTTATTTATCTTTTGATTACCAAGGCATTAATGTTTTAATTTTTTTTTTTTAGCTTTAGTTTTTGTAAAGGCCTTAGTTGACCAAAAAAATAAAAAAAATGAAAAAAAATAACTCTAATGATGTGAAGTGATCACACATTTTTACTTATTAGCAATGATTGTCACCAAAAAAACCTTTTCAAAAGCGTAGTCTTTTATAAAATAAAAAATCTAAAAAAAATCATAGTACAATAATCTCGATTGGTCTACAAAGGATTTAAAATGTAATATTTTTTACAGCTAATCGAATCACACACGCAAATAACATTTTGCAAATATTGAAAATATCTATTTTTTTAATACCAACCGACTTATAATGTACAATGAGTTGAAGTTATGTGATATTTATACATAAAAAAAAAATGAAAAAAATGAAAAAAAAATCAGAATGCAAAGATATTTATTTTCAAAAGGACCTAAAAACGTGTTACTTTTCATACTTCAACAATGGTCGATAAATACAAATTAATATTAATGTGCAGTCTTAAACATCATTGAATATGCAAAATCAAAATAATAAATAATTATTATTGAAACTACTTTTATTTAAATATTTTACAAACACACATTCAATATACACATACAATACACATACATTCACACAAAAACTAATAATAATTTTTCAAATTTATTTTACCACACCAAAAATATTATTTTACCGTTGTATTGATTTAAATAAAAGGTAAAATAAAAATTATTATGTTTGTTATTTATCATAAATGAAAATGTAAAACATCTCTGTAAATAATGTATTTATAGTTTTTGAGAATAATAAAACATTTGTATAAGTTAACATGATGGATTCTATCCTTATTTAATTTTAAATGGTTACATAGTTTTAAACTAAATAATAAACATTTGTGTTCAATGTATACACCATTAAAATATATTGGATTAGGACCATTTATATATAGGGTATTCATACATGGTTTTATGTTGTATATAGATGGTTTGCATTAACTGATAATTATATTTCAATTATTGATGAATTTGCTAATCCATTATTAAATATAAGTTTTGTTATATTTATTTGGATTGTTCGTGGTTGTCTTGGTAATTGTATTAGAGTTCATGATGATGAATAGCTGCTGGTATTTATACTATGTCAAGAGTATTGGTAAAACTTTATCAAATTGGTTATTTTTATTCTTTTTTTCAGCGAATGTATTAACTATCATTCATTTCACGTGGAATTATTACTAACTTGACATCATTTCTGATATTATATAAATGGATTTACAATGATTTATTTATATAAAAACTATTACTATTTGATTTACTTGTCATATTTAACACCAAGAGTAATCACTATTTTAAAATCATATACAAAAGGTGGTACTACGTTATTAATTAAAAGATTGCTTTTTCTCATATTATTCCATTTCATTTATATGCATTATTATCTATTTATTTAACTACAAATTGGTAAAATAAATATATATACATGTGCACAATATGGTTGTTGTTGAAGTTGGTAATAATAAATATATTTTGGTTTATTATATTAAAATTATTTACAAAGGACTAATGGTGAGTAATACATCTGATCCAATATTTAATATTTTTAATTCACCATTGACACGTAGTTGTTTTTCTACAAATTTTACACCTCTTCGTAACGATAATGTTTCAACTTCGTTATTATTGACCATTATTTTAATTTCTGATATTTCATCTGGCTTTTTAGTTTCAACATGAATTAATATGAATTTATCTTCTATTACAACAGCTGTATGTAATTAAATTATCATCATATTGTGTACACATGTGTTAGTAAATAATAATAACATTAAGATAATAGTAATATTTACAATGTTGCAAACCTGTATTTAATTCTAAAGCATGTGACATATTATTTACTGTGTGTATGTAAGTATTTATTTATTTATGTACGTATGTGTGAAGTGTTAAAAAAATGTATGTTCATTGTTTTAAAAAATTATAATTTTTAACACACTTTATTTTTTTTATTATTTCAAATAATAAGTAAAATATTTTAAAATTCATTGCTAGTATGTGTTATTAATAAACAATGATGATTTTATACCAAAAACAAACAATACCACATAAATAATAGTATTTTAAAAAAGAGAAAAAAATATCCAAAAACCAGATTTTTTTTTTTTTTTCATGATTTCGAATAAGTTATATGTTTTTTTTATTGTAACGACTAACTACACATTGGTCGTATTAATATTAATATAAATATATAAATAAATAAGAATTATCAAACACGTAAAACACTCTAAGGCATATTTAATTAAATTAATTAAATTAATTAAATAATAACACATTGTATATAAATATCTATTTTGCATGGGTTTACCTTTTAATTTATTTTCAAATTTTTTTTAAATTTTTTCATTTTTTTATTTTTTTATTTTTTTTATTTTTTTTTTTTCAACCATCAATATGGTAATAACAACATTGTAAAAAAAATAATAATAACTGTATAATAGAAATAATAATATAATAATAATAATAATAATAATAATAAATACCACACACACACACACACACACACAC